>JACYXH010000314.1:447500-450000 GCA_026745465.1 Lota lota | reverse complement strand
GTTTGCATGTTTGTGTCCCTAATGTCTTGTCTCCTCTGAGCTCTGAAGACACTCTACTGTGAAACGAAGTCTAGATGACATAAGAACAACACCGCATAGCATTTCAGTGTGCAAGCTGATTGCAAACACGTCAGCTTTGAGTAATGGATGATTTTATGGAGTGCAACTATGTATGCTTGAATGAAGGATACATTTGTTTGGAAAGGGTTAAAAACAATTTGATAGTATGCGCTTCAGGAGGAAAACAGCTAACTGAGGACATCTGATCCATACAACTTACATACAGATGTTATCTGTTCCTAGTCACAATCAAGCATTTTGAACCGATCAACAAAATAAACAAACAGATTGAAGGTGAGGAACACACATGACCACACTGTCTGTGAAGTGTGAATCATATCCATTATATCCCTCTCTATTCATATACGGTGCAATTGTTACTCCTGTGGTCACCCACACGCAAATGTTTCAGAAATGTACATGTGATATGGCAAGCCTAAATTGTGTGGCCTACATTATTTGAGCTGTTAACAGTTGGCTTTTTAAAATAGACTGAAATAAACTTAGCTGCATGTGAGGCCAGAGCACTTAAATATAATGCACACACATTGATACCATCAAATAACATGTACCCATGACAACAGCTAAGACAGCCAGGCACATGCAAGCACATATTGAGAAAATATTTAATAAAGTACTCTGTGTACCTTGCAGATCATTAAGAGCTGTCCAGTAGAGTTAAAAACAATCTAGTATATATATGTGTATCTATATATATATATATATATATATTACGCACTTCAGGACGAAACAGCTAACTGTTGTCATCTGATCCAGGACAACTTAAATACAGATGTTATCTCTTCCAAGTCTGAAATTGACATGATACATTATTTGAGCTGTTAACTGTTGGTTTTTAAAATAGACTAAAATACCATGTTTCTGCACTCATTTGCGGTCCAAGAATATCTGGAATATTTGTTGTGTTACTCAGAATGCAGGGGCTTCAATGTCACAATGCAGAAGCAGGGTGTAATTATGTATTTAAGAAGGGTAGTTAAGTCACATCACATGTGGACACTGGGGACTCATGTTAATGTGACTCCAATGTAACTCGTTTGTATACCATTATATACTATCACTTACTTATCAACATACCACATCTGAACACAAAGACTTCATGACTGATACAAGTATCTGGAATACATGTGCAACTGAAGACCTCTAGACTCTATGATCTTGTAAATGTTTTTTTGATCCAGAAACACAGCCTCTGAGGTCACTATTTTTTGCATTGCTCTCTGACGAGTACAACGTGTAGCAGAAGTATTTTATTAACCCTGCCCCATCTAAACATCAGTCTTGTTGGTTTTTTCGTGAGAGGGCCATCTATCTAATCGCGATGTATTTGTCCTGTTAACTCAAACATAATGCTTCTCACTACGAGCTGGTTGAGCTGCACAGTGTCGCACAAGGTCCAATTATTTCATCCCCTGTTTAGAGGAAAAACAACAAAGACGGGCGGGGAGGAATGGGGGTGGGGGGAGGTGGATACATCATAGTAGTATCATACGTGACAACCTTCCACGGCGGTTGCATTTTGTGTGGAGGAGAAGGGGATGAATACAAATTACATCAACATAAACCCAAACAAGGATGCATTTGAAACTGAAACGGGAACTTACAACAATGCCTTGAACGCAACAGTCGTCCAGACAGTATCATACCACCGGGCAAGCGAGGGGACTGGCTGATGGTTGATTTACAGTGTCATGGCTGCTGCAGAGCGTGCCACGCCCTGCAGGCAACGGCTTGCGTCTTATTGTATCCAGGGCTCTGGGAGGGAGAGAGAGAGAGAGGGAGAGGGAGAGAGAGAGGGAGGGAGAGGGAGAGGGAGAGGGAGAGGGAGAGGGAGAGAGAGAGAGAGAGAGAGAGAGAGAGAGAGAGAGAGAGAGAGAGAGAGAGAGAGAGAGAGAGAGAGGAGAGGGAGAGGGAGAGGAGAGGGAGAGAGGGAGAGGGAGAGGGAGAGGGAGAGGGAGAGGGAGAGGGAGAGAGGGAGAGGGAGAGGGAGAGGGAGAGGGAGAGGGAGAGGGAGAGGGAGAGGGAGAGAGGGAGGGAGGGAGAGAGGGAGAGAGGGAAAGAGAGAGGGATAGAGAGAGGGAGAGGGCGAAGGGAGAGAGAGAGAGAGTGAGGGAGGGAGAGAGGGAAAGAGAAAGGGAGAGAGAGTAAAAGGGCGAAGGCGAAGGGAGAGGGAGAGAGAGAGCAGGAGAGAGAGATTGAGAGGGAGAGAGGGAGATAGAGGGAAAGATAGGGAGGAACAGAGAGGGAGTGATAGACAGAGAGAATCAGAGAGAGAAAGAGGAGGAGAGAGAAAGAGGAGGAGAGAGAAGGGGAGGGGGATTAGGAATATGACTTAGTGGAAACAAGAAGTTGCCATAAAATGAACAATATTTTTGTGTTTTTTGTCTACCTCTCGCTCCGTCCATTCGTCAACTTGTCT
>JACYXH010000314.1:435000-442500 GCA_026745465.1 Lota lota | reverse complement strand
AGGAAGTCCGGGGACAAAAGATGAATGCAGAAGGAAGTCAATAGTATATAAGAAAACTTTCCAAACTTTTTTAAGAGGCTCGTTTTCCTTGGACTGGGACGATGAGGAAAGGTTTATTCCACTTTTAAACTTAGTTCATCATTTTAGTAATTTTCATTTAAAAAGATTATTCTTCAATTGTCCTTCTTTTTTCACGAATCATTACCTTTAAAAATAAATATGTCAGTTCCTTCATAGGGATCTGGGACTAAAAGGACCTAACAAGTTTATCTTGTGCTTTCCGAGACCCTCACTAAAGCAGACATTCACATACTAAAGCTAGGAGTTCAATAACAATTAGTCCTTTATGTTCACCAAAATATATGATCTAAATCACTGAGATGAATAAAATGTATACTGCAATAGGGTCCCAGCAGTAAGGGCTTGAGATATTGGAACAGAACGAAATTAGGGAAGACTTCGCCCCGTCAACGTTAAAGTGTGATCAAATCCTTTGAGATATCAGAACAGAACTAAATTAGTGAAGACTCTGGCCCTTGACCGTTAAAGTGTGATCAAATCCTTCAGATTGAGATGTCAATACAGAGCTGGCCTAGGTCTAGCCTCTGATGGGCGATGGTGTCCAGTAACTGAAGTGTATGCAGGAGATGAAGGTCGGATCAAGCAGTCAGAGTCTGGCCTGAAACTGAAAGAGGTGTAGTTATGCCTTGTTTCCTGTTTCGTTACGGAGATATTCTACCAAAGAGAAGCTCAGGGGGGTGTAGTTGGTGGGGTAGTTTAGGTATTGGGGGGAGTGAAAACAGCTTTTTACTGCATCCTGGTACATCCTGGCTTAATGAGCCCACCCCTCCCCCCCTCTCTGTGCCCATCTGTCCCCAGCGGGATGGGGCACACAGGGGCCTCTACTGTAGACATGATTCTGCCTTGCGCATGTGTGTGTGTGTGTGTGTGTGTGTGTGTGTGTTTGTGTATGGGTGTGTTAGTGTGGGTGTGGTTGTGTGTGCGCATGCATGCATGAGACAATGAGAGTGTGAGTGAGAGAGAATGTGTGAGAGACAGAGAGAGAGAGAGAGTGTATGTGAGAGAGAGAGAGAGAGAGAGTGTATGTGAGAGAGAGACAGAGACAGAGAGAGAGAGAGAGAGAGAGAAAGAGTGGGAGTGTGAATGAGTATGTTTACTCTTAAGGTACTATCATTTAAATGACATAACATTATTAAGAGTGAGCAAGCAATGCTAATGATGTATATATATAGTTTTTAATTTGAGTATGTTGCGCTGTTGGACTGTAATCAGGGCCCAGTCGTGGGCCCTGATCACAGTTCTCATTGTGTCTTTGCCCTAAATAAATAATGCTTTTGATTGATTGATTGACTGATGAACCAGAACTTATGTCCACATATATTTGTTTTCTATCCCACCACCTATTGTCTTCCCCCCCCCCACACACACCCCTGTATGTGTCTCCACAACATATTCCGCTCTGGCTGCAACTAGGGGGGTCATTCAATAAACAACAGCACATGTTAGAGATTGTACTACATACACACACACACACACACACACACACATACACATCACCCTACCCCACACAGCCCAGCCAATTCCCATTGGATTCCCTCGTAGGGAGGGAGTGATTAAAACATCTCGGAGCACCCCCCCCCCCTCATGCTGACCCCTACCCGCGCTACAGTCTCATTAGCCTGGGTTGAGGCAGGCCTGTTAACCCCACTAATCCACCAGGAGAGCCAGTATAAAAGAGCACCAGGAATTTACTGCCAGGTCCACACTTCAAAGGGACGTTGCGGGGGTGGTGGGGGATTGGGAAGGGCTTGGAGGCATGAAGGTGGTGGTGGTGGGGGCAGTGGTGATAGAGAGGCGAGGGGGGGGGGTATTTGGAAGGGATGAGGTGGACAATTGGGACATCTGAATGGAATACATGCAAGACGAACGATGTCTTTCAGCCAGGTTAAAGGTGTTTGTGTGTGTGTGTGTGTGCATGTGTGCGTGTGCATGTGTGTCTGTTTGTGTGTGTGCGTATGCGTGTGTGTGTGTGTGTGTGTGGGTGCGTGTGTGTGTAGCATACCAATACAGAACACTTAACTATCAGCAGTGGACACCTTTGTACGATGATTTGATGTCTCTTGGAACACCAATGTAGCAGAAGTTTCATCTCACCTTACCGTCAGGGAGATCAAACACGACGGTTCTCACCCAACAACACAACGTCGACCCCATCAAATGAAAGTGATCTCCGGTATTATCAGTTATTTTATGACACTCAATATTTCCACCATCCCACTTCAAAGTGTGTGTGTGTGTGTGTGTGTGTGTGTGTGTGTAGCGTGCATATTGTGTTTGTGTGTGTGTGGAGTGTACTGCAGTGGGCTGGATGAAGCTTATTTCCCACACTTCTCTGGATAATATATGCATGTCAGGGGCATGTTCCTGCCTGTGATGGGATCGTCGTGCCCAGGGACGCTGCCAAGACTCTGACTTGCTCCCATGACACAGCGGCTCTCCTTTTACCGGCTCTGAGCTCAGCTCTGCGTGCAATGTGGTTTCAACTGTTTTCTCTTCTCCTTTGTTGTATTTCCTTTTCATTTATTGCGGTCAGCAAAGATAATTGCAGAGGAGCATTGCCTCATCTTAAGATTTCTGTTTTTGTGTGAGCCTATCACTTGGCACTATATATAACTATAATATTTACCCCATGCAATTATAGTGATACTGCTAACAGAGCTCAAAATGCCAGCCCTGTTGTTTTTCCTCACCTAAACCAGTACCAACAAAACATCCAGTCTGCAGTAGGGACACACATTGAGATGAGATGCAGATAAAGTGAAATAAAAGGAGATTAGATTAGATTAGATTTAATTAGATTAAATTATGACATTCGATTACATTAGATTAGATTGGATGGGATGGGATGGATTCAGATGCGATCGGTTTAGATCAGATCAAATCAAATCAGATCAGATCAGATCAGATCAAATTAGATTAGATTAGATTAGATTAGTTCAGATCAAATCAGATTAGATTATTTGATCAGACTATATTAGATAAAAGTAGATAACATTAAATAAGATTAGATTAAGATGTAAATTAAAATGTAATAGCAGACAAAATCCAATTAGAACAACTTCAAACAGCATGGAAAAGTATTATAGTAGTGATCCTATATACACTCTAAACATTCTTCTATTCTTTCATCGATATTAGTTTGCTAGCAGCAGTTGTTGTTGTATTAGCTCCGGAGTAGAGCTAGATCTAGACATTTCAGGATAGAGAGAAGGGGCTCCTGTTTTCTTTTGTTCTACTGTTTAAGCTGTTGTACCTACACCCATGAGAGAACCATGACCTCCAGTGCAGACAGGGACCTTTCACAGTCTCCCTGCAGACAGACCCTGTTAAAGCTGGCCGGATCAGCAAAGCGCACCTGTACACCACTACAACTATTCAGTCCACGGGTTCGGGCAGTCACCACTCGAGTAACTCAGGAATCCAAAAGGTGCAAAAAGCGACTTTGTCTAGCAGAAAATGTAATCCATATAATGACTCGTACGTATTTATATTGTGGATCTGTTGTGTCATTTACACTATATGTGTGTTTGCTTTGTATTCTTTTTGGTGTCATCTTTACTATTTTTCTGTTATTCAAACAAAGTGAGACGCTCTGGCTTAGTTTAGGTGGGCCTTGAGAGGAATTTGGTTAATGCCAACTCCTGGCATAACACAATGTTTAGCACGGAAAAAAGTGGAATACATGCCCACTTGTATTTCAATGAGTCATCTGTGAACCGCTGGGCACGGCTCGATTTTTTGTTCCAGAATCCTTCCTGTCAACGTTCTGGCTGAAGGACTAGATAAACACACAAGGCACAGTTCACAAAGTACAACATCCTGGTAAAGCAATGCTGTGTTGTGTTTGCCAAGATCATGGCTTGTGCTAAAGACTATGTGTTAACATCTCGGATTTGTATGTTTGAACTAAAAACATGCAACTTTCATTCCACTGGCCATGCTACTTTTTTATGGGCTCCTTTTCAGGAGTGCTATGAATGTCTGCACACACACACACACACACACACACACACACACACACACACACACACACACACACACACACACACACACACACACAAACACACACCCACACAACAATGCAAACAACCAACACAATCTCTCTCTCTCTCCCACACCACACACACAAGCACAGACAAACACGCATACATTTCGACTCGTGCTTCTGTGTGGAAGTGTCGTTCCTAAATCTCGTGTCCTGTTCTTTGGCATCAGCAGCCCTCAGCTGTCCAAACTGTCAATTTCACTCACTGCATTTAAGACATCTAAGAGAATGGCCTCAATCTCTCTTCCCCCCCCCCCCCCCCCCCCCCCCCCCTAACATCCTGTACGCAACATACAGATAGACAACGTCCTACTGCCACTGTTGTGGGGGTGGCCCACACACAAACTGACGCAACCGTCAATATCACTCCTTGGAGTTAGGGACGACCTCAATAGTCACCTTGTCGTTGTTGCTCATTCAGGCTGCCGCTATAATGCTGTCGTCATCCATCATACAATAACAAACAATAACCCTGTCGTTATAACTCTGTGTTGAAGAGCAGTGTTCTATCTATGTCCCTGTCACTCTCCACACAAGTTTGGGGGAACATCATGACGCTTATTGTGAAGGTGTCATCACGATCATCTGCAGTTGGACAACCCTAGCGTAATGCATGTCGTTGTCAAAACACAGTTGTTCAATGATACAATTTGTCATGATTCGTGCCAAAAGAACACAACACAATGCAGAAATAATCTGTAGATTCAAGTCGCCAACCTGTTCAGTGGTCACGTTGTTGTTATTGGGTTGGGTATGATAATAATTGTGCATGCCGTGCTTTTCTTAGAGCTGAAGAACCGCTCCTAGCTCTGGGCCCTGTTTGCACCTGCTTTCTCCTATCCACTCCATACACACACCGTTTCCAAGACAAACAGCAGTGACACCTGGCAATAAAGTACTGTCCTCTGATCTTGTGATTGGATTTCAGGTGGACTGCTAATTACAGCGGCTGTTGAGCAGATATCCAGTAATAACAGTGATATAGAATTTGACATGTTGTATGGGTCGTTGGTTGTTGAATGGGTTGAGTGGTGGTGGGATGCCATGACAACGTGTTTTTTGTTTTTGTTTGTGTGTTCTATAATGGCGATCAGAGACAGATGTACATTCACACTACACTGGCAATGATGTCATAGGCATTCTGGGCCACCTAGTTATGTGCTAGGGTCAGTGGGTCTCGTGTTATGAACAGGCATTAACCGGTTTGCATTTGAAAACCAAATTTAATTAAACTCACCTAACAAACAACAAAAAGTAATTCATAGCCTATACAAATTGCTTACAGTGATCTTGCGCCAATAATGATGAATCACCTGAACAACAAAAATAACATTAGGAGGAGAAGGAATTAATAATTGGGACACAATAGCTGTTCTATGGGATTCAACAAGCAGGATACTACTAAAACTTATTGTGGGATGGCTTGGCCTGTCACAGGTCTTTGGGATGAATCATGTGGCCCCTAACCTTTAACCGTGACAGATTTATTTCAAAAGGGCTTGGGACAGCCAGAGATCTTTCGGAGACTTTGTGTAAAAAATTAAGTGAAAGTATGCCTCCCTTTGGGCCTATAGCAGAAAGCGCAAGAAATATGGGAATAATTTAACAGAGAGAGAGAAAGAGAGACAGAGAAAGAGAGACAGAGAGAGAGACATAGACAGAGACAGAGACAGAGACAGAGACAGAGACAGAGACAGAGACAGAGAGACAGCGATATTGTTCTGAATTTCAGCATATCACTTTATAAAATGAGGAGCTTTACTGATGAAGAAATGCTTTCAGATTTTACACAGAAAGCACATATATAATTATATACACATATAATTCATTTGCATTTTGATATACAAATATTTGAAGCATTTCAATTAGACTAATGAGGGGTGAAGATTTCAGCAACATATAGCTGTCCCAATATGAGGCATTTTTTAACAATGCACTTTGCAAACGAATAGCCCTATTAATTAACTTTGTCCATGGGCTATATATTAACAAGAGATCCTGCAATTTTGCTTGGAGATGAACAATTTAATAATTAATATTAGATGCAACATTTCAAATAATAAACACATTTAATCACTTCATTTCATCACACATTCATCCTTTCTTTCCTTGAGCTTTTTCCTATTAAGAAAAGTCAAGAAAAGCGAAGAAAAAAAAAACACCACTGTCATTGCACTTGTCACTATGAAGCATGTCAAGACTGGAGAATGTATTCAAGCCTTCGGCGAAGAACGACCTTTTAGTGAGTCCTATGCGCAGATTCCCTAATTAACCCGCACTTTAAATACATACAGCCATTCATATCCACGCACTACGCTGCCTTCTTCATTAGCCAGACACGGAGATCAACAGATTAAGTTAATTTGCATAAATGCAAATCTACTCCTGGAGCGTCGTGTAGTACTTTGTGTTTGAGTCATCACAAACAGCATTGTATAGGCCTATGAATCACAACAACAAAAAAAGGCTTAAAAAAGAATCTGTAGACCTGCTGGTTTGTTGACAGTTTGCCGGATTTGTTGTATTGTTTATTTCAAGTCACCTGACTATATAATTTGGAATGAAAACATATATAAGAAAAATCTATCGGATATATAAAAAATGTAGGTCTCTCTTCTTTTTTTTTCGCGTTCTCTGCAAGCTGCATGCGGGCCAACAGGCCCAGTGTTAATTAGTTTGAGACAATGAACACTTGGACTTTTCATCAGCCTCATTAAGGCAATAAATATACATCATTACCAATGCAAATTAACCTAATTTGTTATGTCTTCAACGCTGTCGCAGATCAAAGCGTTGACAACTCCGTGACAGGGTCCATGCGTAACAAACGCCCCAACGCAGCGCAGTCCCCCATGCCACAGCACAAAATCAACCGTGAAAGGCGGCGATTATTTAGCACGCAAAATAACGAAACACATGTTTGCTCTCATAGACAGCATCCCACCAAGCAAGCCTACGGACGTATGCAATGAAGAAATTAAGTGTTATCAAAATGAAACAAAAATAATATATAATGAAATTAAACATATAAAACATTATATTTATATAATATAATATAATAGTTACTATAACTAATATATATTATATTTATTTTATAAGTCATATTCTATAAGTTAAATATACAAGTTATTTTGATTGTTATAATTAGGATTATTATCAAGTTATTATTTTCATCATGAAACAACGTTGTTGGCGTTTTGTGTTGTGTAAAACGAGGCCGAAGATACTTGGCATTTAGGCAAGATGTGAAGTAATGTTATTCAGTGAATGGTGAAAATGTCACTGACTGTGTTAGCTCACACTGTATTATTCTTGGAAATAACTCCAGAATAACCTAACTGAATTAGGCCTATAAAATGCCATTTATTTGTGCT
>JACYXH010000314.1:420000-430000 GCA_026745465.1 Lota lota | reverse complement strand
TCTCTCTCTTAAAACTGATAGAAAATCCTTATTTCAACAACTAATTGTCCATCAGAAACAACACTTTGAAATATCCAGCTCAAACCCAACCTACTCGAAATGGGCCACAACATTATCTTGCATCCGTGCATGACTAAAACATCTGGTATGACATTTATTGATATTTGCATATCCATTTGTTACAATAACACTCTGCTCCCTCCGCCCATTCCCCAGATGCCTACAGTGCTTCAGACTCCTAGTTTAAAATGGATAAAAGAAAGGAAAAACACCAATCTTCACCTTTCTCCCTAAACTATTTGTGACGGCGTAGTTCAGTTGATGAGTGCTGAATCTGAAGAAGTATACCCTTTTTCCCCGGATGATGTTTCCCTCAAAGAGCCCAGACATGGCCAAGGAGTAGTTAGTGGCAGTGCAGACAAGGTAGAGTGAGTGAGTCTCTGGGCCTCTGTGAGTCACTGTACTGGGACTTCAGAGGATTTTAATAGTGAGTCAGTATATTGTGACTTAAGAGGAGTTTTAATAGTGAGTCACTATACTGTGACTTAAGAGGAGTTTTAATAGGCTGAGGATAAGAGCATGGAAGGGAGCCATGGGTGTTCCCATGAGTCACAGAATTCGGTTGCAGTCCTGAAATTACTCAAGTCGGGGGTTCGGTGGAGAAGGTAGGATGGGGGCGAAGGGGGGAGAGGGGAAGGGATTATGAGAGTAGTGGAGGGGAGCAAAGGGGAGGAGAGTATATCAGTGTTGTGGGGTGGAGGTGGCAGTGGAACAGAGAAAGACTGTCTCTTTGACAGGTAGATTGCCCAAAGGACACACATTCCACACTTCCCTTTACAATTACAACAAAGCTGTAACATAATACGAATGAGAATGTGAAATAATTTTGGCTTCAAGGTTGATTTCTAGAATGAGTAAAGTAAACTATTGTTTTCTTTGATGTTACCCATCATTTGAGAATAAATAGCAATTAATATGTATTAGCTATCTGTGCCAATTTGTATAGACACTTTCAAAGATTCAATCAAGTTTTAACTCTTGTGTGACTACATGATATCATCAGCTCTTGACAAGTAATAGCAAAGGACCATTTTATTAGGCAACAAGACAGGTTTGGTTAGGCTTTCCACAAAGCATTTATTCAGCCAAGGAGGGTTAGGGCATTGAGAGCTGGTGGTGGCTACGTATTGATATATATATATATATATATATATATATATATATATATATATATATATATATATATATATATATATTTATTTCTTTGTTTATTTTTGATCAAACAGACAGTTTGGGTTAAATATGTGTCTCTGAGCGAACGTGTGACAGAGATATATAGAGAAAGTGAGAAAGAGAGAGAGAGCGATAGGGAGAGATAGTTTAAATTGTGTTAAGAGGGGAATTGGGAGGTGAAGAGAAAAGAAGTTGGTAGAAAAGCCAGTGAGCATGATGGAGTGTTTTCTACATGTGTGTTTCTAGGTTCCAGATCCACACACCTATGTGCAGTGAAAACTGCACATAGGGAGGATCCAGGTCTGGCCTGGAGCAGCAGTCCTGTCACTGGTATCACAGACAGGCTGAGTGTGTAACCTGCCCCAACACTGTAATATTAAAGCGAAGAGGCACAGCTCCACACGCCTGCTGGGTGGCTGGGGAGTTAGCCGGCTGGTTGGCTGGCTGGCTGGCTGGCTGGCTGTGACACAAGTCTATGATCGTTCAGACGTCTTTGAGGGAGACATGAAGATGGGCTGTGTATACACAGAGCTCATCACTTGCACATTGTCTCTTTTTTTGCTACAATTGGAACAATGTTGCTCTATTTATATGAATGAATATATCTAAAGAAGAAAGGGGGCATGAACAGAACTGTACAATTTAGGTTTATACATTGGCCCTATTTCTGGCACAACTGGGATAATATATATATATATATATATATATATATATATATATATATATATATATATATATATATATATATTTATATATTTATACAGGGAGCGAGAGAAAGAGTGCAAAAGTGTGTGACAGAGAGAGAGAGAAAGATAGGGAGAGAGAGAAAGAGGGAGTGAGGGAGAGAGAGTAAATTAGAGAGTGAGTGAGAAAGAGAAAGATAGAGGAACAGGGAACATTGAAACCTAAACTAAATAAAAACTATAAAAACATTGCCACAAAGATTTTGGTCAAACACATTTTGTACCTAAACAAGAAACATTAAACAAACATTAAACAAGACTCTCCTGGGCAAGTGGCCCACTGCGTTATACAGACTCGCTAATAGGAATAGGATACACTTCAATTTGTATCTGTAGTAATTGTTGTTAAAACAGAGCCAGTGGTAAATATCTATCGATTCCAGACCATTTGTTTGAAAGGCTTCATCAATAAACACTCTGCCAAAGGGCTGTTGGAAAAATGCTCTGAGCGAAAGCATGCTGCTCTTGTGTGGCTTTCACTGTGCATCCAGTGCTGATGTCTTGTTAAATGTTATGCTTTACAAAAAATAAATAACAATGCACACCAGCTCATTTAATGAATTCTGCATTATCAATGACCTATTTTAGGTTTATTTAAAGACTAGTCTAGCCCTGCTGAGATGACAAAGCTTCGAAATAAAACCCTTACTAGTATGAAAACAATTAACAAAAGTGCGGTTTCTAAACAATGTAAACTCTCAAACAAGATGCATGGTGCACTGTGTCCCACTGGTGGTTACATGGGACAGAAAAGAGAGACCTCTAGTGTAAGTATCTGTAACTACACTATTTAAAAACTCAAATCATGAACTTACCTTAAAATAATATATAAACAATGAACAATCAAGGTTTTCAACAATATACTAAGAAAAATGCATCTTTTGAAAATATGAAATAAACATAATAATTATAATGTTTAGTATGTCAGTGTTTTTAAACTTTTTACAATTTACAATATAGGAATTTATCGTTGTATTTGTATATACAAATATAAAGATAAATTCCAATATTGTAAATATATATATAAATATTTTTATAATATTTTATCGTTTTTGGAGACCACACATCAACTTTCATGCTGCATTATCATTTAACATTGTTGAAATTCATTTAGATATGACAATCTGATCCATATCACTCATCGTCTTTCCATCATCCGGCATTACGCTCATGATGGATACCTGGTGAGCACTATAATTTAAGTACATACATCAACAACAGACTGAAAGTCACGCTTGGGATCGGTTTAAACAGGGTCAGAGGTTGGGGGGGGGGAAATGTTTAGCAGGAACCTGCATGACCAACTTATTCTCATTCTTGTGTTTATCTCAGTTTATAACACACCCACACAGAAACTCCGGCACCACAGACACAGACACAGACACAGACACAGACACAGACACAGACACAGACACAGACACAGACACAGACACAGACTCAAACACACACGCACACACGCACGCACACACACACACATACACACACACACACACACACACACACACACACACACACACATACACACACACACACACACACACACACACAGACACCTGAGAAAACCCTGTCTGGCCTCATCCCCTGGTATTGTGACCTGTATTGTGAGCTGTATTGTCATGTAGAGACAGGAGGGCAGGGCCGCGGCAGGCAGACAACATGCCGGCCTAAGTAATGGGTGTGGCAGAGGTCACAAAGGTCACTGTCTCCTGTAATTACTTGCATGGACCGTAGCCAGTCACCCCATCTAGTAATAGGTTAAATTGGACGCAGGTGTGCATTTGTGTGTGTGTGTCTATGCGTGCATAAGTGTGTGTGTGGGTGTATATATACATGTGCATGTGTGTGTGTGCATGTGTGTGTGTATGTATGTATGTATGTGTGTGTGTGTGTGGGATTGTGCATGACTAATCACATGATTTTTTTTTCAAATAGACAATCATTTGCTTGACTCTTTTTTTCCTCGACCAATTGTAATTATTGTTTTACATAGACACCTAAAGCACCATAGGACATCTTCTTCCTTATTCCCAGCTGATCCAAACTAACCACAAACTGCGACATCGTGGATCCTTTACATAATCCTCTGCAGCACACTCTTTGTTGTGAGCCTGTGTTCCTCGTGCGCTTTGGGCCCCGTGTGGTGTGGGCCCTGTGCGGTGTGGGCCCTGGGTACTGTGGACCCCCTGCACTGTGGGCCCCTTGCGCTGTGGGCCCCTTGCGCTGTGGGCCCCTTGCGCTGTGGGCCTGTGAGCAGTACTTTGATAAGTGACAAGTTCACCCCGAGCCCTGCACTAATCATCCCTGTGAAGTGTAACAAATGCATGTTAGTAGACAGAATTAATGCACCAGGACACTAATTAGAAGGAGTGCCTTGTAATGGAACTGTCATTGATGTACAGCAATATCTGTTGAATATGCATTCAAAAAGATGAGAGTAGAACAAAAATGAAACAGTCCTGAGAAACTATTCAAATAGAAGGGATCATTTATGCCTGTCTTTATTCCAAGACACACATATTAATATGTGATGTGTAACTCTTTGTTTGTGCCATGTCCATCCATGGGACCTACACTTTAAGATGAATTGCTTTGATACGAATCATCACTAATGTATAATATTCTCTCTCTCTCTCTCCCCTCTCTCTTTATTTCTCTCTCTCTCCCTTTCTGTAGTCTCTCTGTCTGCTTTTACTACACCTACCATCTCTGTCCCTGAGGGTTTCACCTGTGTAAAGTGCTCTGTCATTAGATCCATAGCACTCACACACACACATACACACACTCTCACACACACACACACACACACACACACACACACACACACACACACACACACACACACACACACACACACACACACACACACACACACACACACACACAGTAGCAAGATCAACGCTACAGATGCTAAATGTATTTTATTATCCACATGAAGTACAGCTGTTGTAAATGTGCTGATATATACACACTGGATAAGAGACCTGCTTGATATTGGTCAATAAGGACTTTGAGTTCCCGTACCAATGATTGTGCACACTATTACATTTTTCTAAAGCTTGGCCCTACCTCTTTAACACGTGATTTAAGCCTGAACCATGGTCTCCCCTGGAAAGCCAAGTTGTATCTAAGTTGAATTCATGCAAGATGCCTTCCTTTTTCCCTTCCATCAACAACCCAAAACTAAACAAGAAATGACAGAATACATTAAAATCAGCCATTTTTCTCTCTCTCTTATTCATGCATGGCCTTGCATGCAACAGAAATGTTCATCTGGTAAGGATTGCTTTGAAATTTAAATACATAATTTAAAAAATAAATAACAAAGCAAAGCTTAAGAAAGACTACACTGTGGAGGAAAACAATGGCCTCTTATAGGCCGTTTGGATTGAAGTTGATTTAGCTTTGTTATTGTCTGTTATCTGTCATGAACAGGCAGTGAAGTGGGAACAGAGAGTAGGAAACAAGTGGTTTCATGCATTTTGTTTCAATCAAACCAAAAGAAGAGACAGAAAAATAAAGGATGAGACGCAAAGGAAAAAAGACCAAAGAAAAATGACACTTTTTTTGTTCTGCTCTAAAGCTCTTCTATTTTCCCCTCTCTGTAACTCCCATCTAATTAGCATTGTTAACTGAAGAAGGCCACATCCACATACATGGCCTTTCAGCTTCTGTTTACCATAAACAAGGAGATAGGCATCACAGAAGGGGGAGAAGAGAGAAGAGTCCCAAGGCGGTACGGTGAACAGAGGAGCACACCACTCCAAACATTACTTAAGTTATTAGCATTGTGATTCATGGCAGGGGGCTGACAGGGGTCTTTTCCCGGGTACAGGGCAGAAGAGGTTGTTTTTTTTCAGTCAGGTGATGTAGAAAAAATTAAGAGAGAGGGAGGGGGAGAGGGAGAGACAGAGAGAGTGAAGGGGTGGTGATGAGGGAGGTCATGATGAGGACGTGGCAAATATAGTAATAAACTAAATACGATTGTTGACGAGTCGTTAATATTTATACATTTATGGGCTAACAAACTTTAGCACAGTTGGAACTTGCAGAATCCAACAAAAAAGGTTGATAAATCACACGATTCAGTATATGGAAATCCTAAGGGGGTAATGGTAACAGAGTTGCTGTACGGTGAGACGCCAAGACACGGTTAGGGGGTGAGAGCGATGAAACGGCTGTGGGCCATCGCGTGACTGGCCAGCCCTCTCTAGGAAGACAAAAAAAAAAGTAACAAAAGAAAGAGAGTGACAGGTTGACTCCGCTGACAATCAGAGTTAGAGACGGCAGGAGAAATCCTTCAAAGGTCGGGTGGCGGTGGTGGGAATCCTAGTATTTCGCTTATCTATCACCATGATTGGCAGCATGTCCCTGGGGTAAACCGCGGAGAACAACTTAGCAACATCCAGCCGCATGCTTCTGCATCACAGGCAATGACTGCACAATACACAAGACTGCACACTACTGCTAGACGTTTGGAGCTTGGAAACAGACCTCTATGTCAAGGTGGTCACCACCATTCTGTTTTTGTTTTTTGTTTATGCAAATGCTAAGTGCGCCTTTACGTTTTGTTTTTTTAATTACATACACACACAAACCGGGGACACCATGTAGAACACAGCCATCAACACTCTCTCTCTCTCTCGTAATCAATCTTAATATTTCATATTATGATTCTATCAGTTTAATTACAGCATACAACATATATACAACAAAGAAAAGCAGGAGAGAGAGAGCGTGATCTGTCTAGTTGTTTAATGTTGAGATTTTATCTGTTGAATGATGATAGTTATTCATTGTGCTGGTGTGTCTCAATGGGCCTTCCAGCTTGACTAGCTCCCCAGTGAAGCACAGCTTGGCATGCGATTACAACAGGTGAGTCAGAAGTGACTTCCACTGCGGAGGAAACCCAGAACCTGAGTGGGCTTTTACGGTCAAGAAAGGGTGAAAATGATCTGTGGCCCCTGGGGGCCTCCTGCTGTCCCGCTATTATGGCTCATTCACTCAGAGCAATTAACCATCCAGGGATTCAGCAGCAGGAGTCACATTCTTCACACAGAGAGAGGGAGAAGGAGAGAGGGAGAAGGAGAGAGGGAGTGAGAGAGGGAGTGAGAGAGGGAGAGGGATAGTCAGGTAAAGAGAGAGAGAAAAAGAGAGTGGGAAAGAGGGGTAAAGAGAGAGAGAGAGAAAGAGAGAGAGAGAGAGAGAGAGAGAGAGAGAGAGAGAGAGAGAGAGAGAGAGAAAAACACACACACACACACACACACACACACACACACACGAAAAGGCAACATGTAAAAACTAGATCTTTTTCCGAATTTTGTTTTCTTCGAAATGTTATTAACTGGAAATGTTTTTCCTGGAAAACGTTTTGGTTTGTAATTTATCTCATTTTATAATGATGAATGAAATTGACAAGTTTATAATCTGAAAAACACAAAATATAGACAAAGCAACAAGATTCACTCAATTTACGAATTAAAGGGTAAAACTCCATAACTCTAAATATTACTATTACAACATTATCCTATTTCTAAGAAATTCTAACAAAATGTGCAATCAACTGGAAAATAAAACTAGAGTATTTTTATTTGAAGTGTCTTTATGTGCTAGACTGTAGGAAAACAGTGTTTTCTATAGCAGGTTGGCTATCAGATAACACACGATGAATAATATGACAAGTGGACTAATTAAGGACAGACTAAAGGATACAAAGGAAGCTGAGATGCACCTGCCACCATAATTTTCTCTTTTACCTTGGTCCTACGATATTCTCTGATAGGCCTAAGTACGCTGCAGTGCATTTATGAAGGTCAACTCAACTCTAAGCACACGTGTAATGGAGTGGAACATCTATTTTGTTTGTGTTTAAATGTCGTATCAACCAAATATGCCGATGTGTACACATTGAATAAATACATTAATAAATGGATGGGCAGATTAACGTGCACATGAATGAATGTTAGATGAAGGAAGGTAGAAAGAAAGAAAGAGTTGTATAGTACGTTATTTTAATATGAGGAAAACATTGTAAATCACAGTAGCATTACCAGGGGTTCAAGGATAAGATGAAGAAGGTGATTTGCACAGATAAAATGTGTGCGCAAAATACATTAATAATATATATATATGTTATTATAATTATTTCAATAATAATAAGTATACATATGTATAAAGAATAGTATATCTTAATCTAATTAGTAATGAGGAACAAGTACAGTGACATGGTCGACAATCTTTTCTTGCGCTCAGAGCCTTTGTTGGGAGCTGCGTGGTGTTGACACTGATGAATCTGCATGTCCGTCACCTGAGGCCAACTCTGAGATGTCGCTTTGAGTTGAATATCTGGCATGCCTCGTCTTCTCCAATAATACTGTCTCCACCCCCCCCCCCCCCCCCCCACACACACACACACACCCCTCCGTGTTTCCACGCCTCTGATGTGGAATGAAGTGAAACATGTGAAAATGTCACAAAGTAGAGGACATATTATGAGAAACCCATGGCATTTGATGATGTTTACAAAGCGGTAAGGTTAACTCATTAGTCCTTTTGAACTGACTGTTCCTCACAAGCAGAGACATGTTCCCCAATTATTCAATTGCACATCATATGTGTCTCATACAAAAATATATACAATTTCTTTTAACGTTTTTTAATGTTCCACAGGTCATTAAATAATGTTGAATGTTTTAATGGAAATGCTTTTAATGGAATTATCCATGGTAAAGTTGTGTTGAATAATTTGATGCATACATTAATATCAAACACTACAGCACATCAGTTCACCTGCAAAAAAATATTTAAACAAGGACATTTCCAGCACAGCTGATAAATGGTCTGTAAACTGGCCTGAACCTATTACATTATCTGGACTTAAATGATACAGAAATATATACAAAAGTAATGCATATTCTATACATATAGACATTGTATTTATTGAGTACATTAGCTCTACATACACTGAGGGTCAGCGCTGGGTTAGAAAAGTGAATCCAGGATTGGCCTTATTTGTCAGCCTACAGGACAACTAGCGTTAGCCGTGGCTGTGCAGTCTGCTAGCCACAGGCTAACCTCCAGGTTGACTGCAATAGTCTGACACTTTGCCCTTGCTCGTCATGTCGGGTGTACATGGAGATCTAGCTCCAGGGTGAATGGACAGCAGATCTCACTGTGTGTGTGTCTCACTCTCTCTCTCTTCTCTCTCTCTCTCTCTCTCTCTCTCTCTCTCCTTGCTATCCTAAGTTTCTCCATTATTTATTTATGTTGTCTTCTCTTTCTACCAGTCTTTTATTTTACACCATAATATTTTCCTCGGCTCATAGGTTTATTCGGGTCATATACCCTGTAAACATTTTGATCTTGGGGCCTCTCAGACCTTAAGGGGCCAAACATGTTTCTAATTGAACCCAACAAGGGCCGAGGGCTTTGGGCCCCACTGCCCTCTGCTCAATAATTAGAAGACAATACAGTGAGACAGAGAAACCAAGTAGGCCTGTCTGTCCAGATATCCGTATTACATGTCACACTGCACCACTGCCTATTGGGGATGTGTGTGTGTGTGTAAACATGTTGTTTATGTGTTTGTGTGGGAGTGGGTGTCAGTGGCTGGGTTTATGATGCTGACTGGTGGCTCCCATGCAGCATTAATCTCTATTTTGCTCTTGTTTGAGTCAATTAAGATCCCATGAACGGAGTGAAACTAAATATTCTTTGTTTGTTTTTTACAAATAATATTCTCATGATTCTCCGGAGTCACTCCCCGAATAACAACGATTTAAAACGAATTTGTTTACATTTCATTAGAAAATGTTCCCACTTTCAGCTTTGCCTTAACAAGTCTTTGACGATATAATGAGTTAAAGCCTCTAATTAGAGCGACAGCCGATGGACATTTCTCATATCACTTACTTACACTCACTTATGTCATATATTCTCAGCCGTTTGATCAGCAAACCTTTATTGGTTGGTTTAGGTTTTGACAGGTCTGTGCAGATGCAGTCCTTCATGCAAAAATATTTTCTCAA
>JACYXH010000314.1:152500-417500 GCA_026745465.1 Lota lota | reverse complement strand
AACATGTTCTACTTATCTGGGTAATGTGTTTATTTACACATTTCGCTCTATACTGTTGCTAACCACCTCCCTCCATCACTCCTCCTCTCCCGTCCTGGGCCGATGAGGCCCATCGCCATAATGACATGAGGTTTCATGCGCCGCTGGTCCGCGCCCTTGTTTACATGGGATCAATTGATGTGAAAATCGCTCTCAGATGAGCTGTGGCCGCTTGGAAGCCGTTGCAGGGTAACACTCGTGATGAAGTGGCTCTGCCGCGGCCCTCCTAAAGCTTCTCCATTGCTTGCACACCTAATGACCCCCACTCTGTACTGCAGCATTATGGCTGTTGGTCGGGGGAATAGGCCTGTTTAATACTACAACAAAAAAGCCTGCGTTGGTCATGCATCACAGAAGGACAGGGACAATGCGTATGTTGGTAGAGCCCGCTACGTCCGTTATGACACTCAAAATGTTTCTAATGCAGTAATGGAGATACTCAATGGCGAATGGCGTACCGTGATGGGGTGCAGACACACGGTTTTGCGTGCCTTTGTTGCCCTGTAGTGGTTGCACGCAGCTTGTTGTTGTGTTGTTCACACTGTTGGTCTGCCTAAATGTGTGCCACCAGGGTGTTTTATTAGCTTTGTTTCAGTGTTGCTTTGCGGTAACGTCCATCCTGTTTATTCGTTTGATCCCGTTTACATGGAGGGACGCTGAAGTAAATGAAAAGAGCTGCATTTCTGATGGAGGTAAAATGCGGCCATTGTTAAATCCCTACATTTCCTCCCTCACATTTTTCCAATTACTGGCTGTTCTCAAGGATGTCAGCCTGCGCCCAAAACATGTTTCCACTAAAATGCAAAACTCCACTTCCTATGCCTCCACTATTTTTTGTAATTCCTTGGCCACCCCTTTTCTCTGTGTCTGTCCCTTACACACACATACACATACACACACACACTCATATTCTCTCTCTCTCTCTCTCTCTCTCTCTCTCTTTATCTCTATCTCTCTCTCTCTCTTCCTCCCTGACACATGATGCCCGGCACTTAGTTGGGAGGGGGCGCGGGGAGTGATTGAGAAAGAGAGAGAGAAAGAGAGAGAGACAGACTATTTCTCTTACACTATACCACCAGATCCCCTGCCAACCCCCCTCCCCCCCAACCACCCACCCAGCCTCGACACCCAGTCAGGGAGTCCTTGTGATGTGCTCTCCCCAGATGAACCAACCAAGACTGGGTAAAAGAAAAAGACTGAAAATGACAGTGACGAGACATTGAAGAGACGACTGCATCCCGCCATGCAGACAGAGACATGATGGAGATCTGCAACCGGAAGGGGAGGTCAGCAGTGTGGCTAAAGGAGGCCGTGCCACCCATCACTGCTCTCTGACCACCAGCTGTGGTCCATGGTTCCCATACAGAAAGGAGCTGTCTCTGGTGATACGCATTCACACACACACACACACACACACACACACACACATACACACACACACACACACACTTCACTGGAGAGCACATTGGTCCTATTACAGCCGGTGATGTGGTTTGTGTGGTTCGAATAGGAGTCATTTCATCATCTGCAACTGACAGAAGATAGTGTCATTACAATAAATAACTTGGGTTTACGTGCGTGTGGGAAGGGTGTAGAACATCTGTACCCATTGATACATTGGACGGTTGGTGATGGGTGAGTCACAGTTGACTCAGGTCAAAGAGTGAGCACAGTGATACTAACCTATGCTAATATGAGCTGATTAGCTAGGTCCTCTATGTGTTTTATGTTAGTACCTGTCATCATTTTTGTATGTCAGTGCTGCAGTGTCTGTTAATAAATATCTTAATGCAACTCCAACACCTTGCTTGAACCTCAATTGGATCCAAGACAACTTTACCCTTACGACATTTAGGGTAATGTTCATGCTTCTTGTTTCTCTGCAGATAAGAAGGCCAATAAAGAGGCTGCAGGTGAAAATAAAGCACACTTTTCCTCATTTTGCATAATGTGTTGTGCTTAATTCCACATAATACAACATTTGCCCTCGGTTGCATTTAACCACTGCCAAGAGACTTCCAGTAATTTCTCCTCCAGTCTCTGAATTCCCGATGAATTCTGACAACATGGTGGCAAATACAATTACTTCCAACGTAGAAAGGAAACCACCGAAACTTGCTAAGCTCTCTGTGTGTCCGCCCCCTCCTCTCCCCGTCCCATTCTCAGATACCTCAATGGGAACACAGAGGAGAGGAGAGGGGTGGTGGGGTTGATGAGGGGGGCTCCACAGTCAGAGGCAGTTAGAGAACGAGGGGACTGATGGCAGGGGAGGAAAGAGACAAACCACAGAACTGTCAAAACTGCTGGGGCACCGTCATAGCGCTCTCCCCCTCCAGAGATGCTACATACAGCGACAGTGGGATAGGAGTTGTGGTGGTGGTGGTGGAGGGGGAGTAGGTGGGGGTGGGGGGAGTCAAGGCTGTCTTTTGTCTTCTACCTCCCAGGAGGTGAGCAGACGCTTTGCATATTATAAGAAAACAAGGCGCTGTTTTTGTGTGCTGCGTTTTGTTTTTGATTGCTATTGTGTGTCGTGTTTTTTCTTCGGGGTGGGGGGGGGGGGGGGGGGGGGGGGGTTTACAAAGACACTTAACGTTTTTTTTGTGTTTTTGCCACAATGGAGTCTGATGTATATCGTTTGTAGCCTTGTGAAACAATTTTTTTGGTACTTTTTCCGCCTGGATGCTGTAACCTGATGCCTTGCGTCTTGATGAAAATGACAAAATAAGTCATGAAAACCTCAGTCATGGTGGTATGAGCCAAAGATCTGTAAACCTTAACTTTAACCATGGAAACAGACTCGTTAATACTAGATGATCATTTTATATTATGACATTATATGATCACTAACTTTTACAATGAATTAATTAAACAAATGTTAATTGTGGTATCTGAATGTATGAGTTGAAAGAAATTTGATTATTCTGTAATATGTGCCTTCCTGTTTGATGTGGGCGTCTTGAAGTGTTGAAGGCCACCAATTGCATGTGCATTAATACATTTTTGACGTACATCTTCTTCCCTCTGCAGGATAAATCTCCACATGTGAGATGAATAAAAGATCAAAAACACAGGAAGAACATGGCCGCAAGACTCAGAGCTTGTAAATGTATGATGCACTTGTTTTGCAGTATGTACATTGTATACATACAAGTAGGACGAATGTCAACCACACTAAACCTTGTAATGGCAGATCACACACACACACACACATGCACACACACACACACACACACACACATGCACACCCACATACACACATGCACACCTTCCCCCCCCCCCCCCCCCCCCCCTCCCCTCCCCACACACACACACACACACACACACACTCACAGACACAGGGAATCTGGTATAAACATTCAAGTTATAATACAAACCTTTTGCTGTTTATTGTGACCACACCAACCCAGCACACACAGATTACATGAATGCATGCTATACGGGGCGGCCTAGATAGAGAAATAGCAAGAGTGAGAGAGAAGGGAATAGAATAACTTAATACCTATTTTCAGAGTAATATGCAGCATACATGGACATGTATAAAAAAAAAGAGCAAACACAGGCTCTCATTAAGTCGCTAGTAAGTCTTCCAATCTGTTGTACGTTAATTCTCCTTTTCTTGTACTTGTTGTCAAACCTCTCCCTGCCCTCTTTTGTCTTTTATATTGACAATAACAATGAAGACAAAATCCTCAAACAAACTACAACACGTCCTTCTTGATGATAATCGGCAACATGTCCAGTCCCACTGTCTTCTTCTTCTTCTTCTTCTTCTTCTTCTTCTTCTTCTTCTTCTTCTTCTTCTTCTTCTTCTTCTTCCTCAAAAGGAAGGGAACATCTGTAGTTGTTTGATGAGCATCTTCTGTCAGAGCAGAGGAAGGAAGGGTTGGAAGTGCTCTGGACGAACGGCATGGGCATCGTTAGGGCAACGTAAACAAGGTCTGCATCAAAGCGGCCCACGTCACGCACCACCGTGGCGGGCTTCTCTTTAGAGACGAGCCTGGTGCAACCGCTGCATTTGCAGTTTCTTCTTTCGCATGGTATGGAGGTCCCACAACTGCATTTCCCAAAACATGTTACAGCGTAAGCCACATATTTTGAACAGCGTGCACGACTTCATAGGATAGAGAAGAAGGAGAGTAGGAGAGGCAGAGAAAGTACACGTCGTACTTCTGAGGGGGTGGGAAATGATCAGTATCGGTAAAGTGGTATTGGTGTGGAGCACATGTATAATTCATTTCTATGCTTTAAAATATGACTCAGTGCATGACATGGTGAAAGGTCGCTGAGATAGATTACAAGCGAAGATTTATGTAATACATTTAAATAATTGTGATCTGAAAACACAACTGTAAAGGAATCCGTTGAATATCTTAAGAAGGCTAAATATTTATGAACTTTCAGAAGCAAATACATTTTACAATTTCATAATTCACAATATGGTCGTATTCGTATTATCCTTAGGATCCCTTTAGATCTTAATGGGGTACATTTGAGTACAAAAATAGCTTTTTGTGCAGAGGTGTTACTGGATAGATCTCCGCTCAGTTTACAAACCATAAAGAGAGACTAGGGAGAGAGCGATCGAGCGAGGGAGGTAGATAGAAAGAGCCAGAGAGAGAGAGAGAGAGAGAGAGAGAGAGAGATTTGAACTGAGTGAGTGGGAGTGAGAGTCGCTGGTTGCTATGCCACTACTTTTCTGCTTACCAACAACAGCCTGTGATCCAGCAGAGTGCAGGGAGACTGGGGGGCCCCTCACACGTCTAAATCGTGTACTTCACAGCAGCGGCGGTGGCAGCTCCAAGGTACATCGCTGCCTCCATCTGAAAGGCTGGCTGGTATCTAAACCATCTGACTCTCTCTCTCTCTCTCCCTTTCTGCCTCTCTATCTTTCTCACTTATACCTCTCTCTCTCGCTCTGGAAAAGAGGAAGGGAGGCTTCCTCTTCCTATTTCTCATTCTCTTTTTTTATCCTCTGTCGCTCACATTTGCGTATGTGTGTGTGTGTGTGTTACTGCACAGACACACACACACACACACACACACACACACACACACACACACACACAAACACACAATGATAAAACCAATGATTAAGCCAATAAAACTTAATTGATGTGTTTTCTCTGTGGGCTAAAGGACAACTGTTGAAACACCATTACAATAATACTGAAACAATAATGATAAACAGTGGTTTCCATCTGTGATACTAACAGGGAATAGGCCTACTGGATAACTTCCTTATTGTCCGTTAACAAGTAGTTCATTAAGACATTCATTACTGTGGTTACACTGGTGTTAAGCAGCCAGATATATGAATGCATGAAGACTTTGCTCTTTATTTTATAATACTTTTTGTTTTTGCATGTTTGAATCAATCACCAGTGTTACATAACTTAACAATCTCCATCTCTTAAAATCTGTCTGAGGTAACTCAGGAGGTCTCGATAGCCTAGTGAACGGCTAATTTAAAGCGAATGTAAGCAGTGACATCTAGCGCCCAGGAGAAATAGGTGGCCTGTTTTAGTTTACTTTAATTGACTGTAAGCAGACAGTATGGTAGATATACCATCCCGACATATAACTAAATAAAATAGATCATCAAACAGATCCACAAAAAAAAACGCACATTGATAAAACGCAATAAAATGCTGGTCATGGTGATAAGGCTACAATTAGGCGAAGGACGGAAGGAAAGATGAGAAACGGTTTTAATGGTGATGATGACGACGATGATGATTATGGTAAATATATGACGACATTATTATGTTAACGCCGATGATTAGGATAATGATGAATGGGCTAAAGATGACTGCGACCGTAATCATAAACATGATCGCGTTGGAAGCTCCAAAGGGTCACGTAAAAATTACGTTATGACCTATGTGAACCACTTGAGGGCAGCAACGTTATAGCAAGACATTGAATAGGAGTTTTTTTTTTTGTACTTGAGTTGTCGAGCTATCGCGGAGTCACAACTATTAGAAAATATGTCACGGCCCCCTTACGTTTCTTTCCAGTAAACAACATTGTATTTTTTTCTATTGTCAACCAAACCTGCTTTGAGTCCATTCACTCACACACACCAACTCACACACACACACACACACACACACACACACACACACACACACACACACACACACACACACACACACACACACACACACACACACACACACACACACACACACACACACACACACACACAAACACTTTTCATAAACTGTTCAAGTGTTCAAAAAGATTAACGCAGTAGATGTTGAGGACAAATATTTACCTGGTAGATTCTTCCTCCCCTTCCATACACCTGCGACCAGATGGCAGCTCCCGTTTTTCTACCATCTGTGAGATGAAGGAGTAAAAGATGATCGATATCTGGAGGTTTACAGCACTTCTCTGACCACAGATGGCCAGATCTGTATTCTCTAAAGCCTGAGGCCTGGCATACAATCCTACCAGAATATCAACAAAACATGCACTTACCGTTACACACTGGAAACACAGCAAACACAGTTCTGCTTCAAGTTGGAAGTATTCAGCAAATGTGAACATTTTAAAGCTTTCGGGGAAACTTAACCAAAAATTTGAAACAAGGAAATGATGTGGGCATATGAGACGCTAGCCCCAAGGAGTTGGAAATAATAAATGCATAAAACAATGCTTGTAAGCCACAACCTATTTAACACCATACAGCACACAAGCGTATCTTAAGTGTGTGTGTGTGTGTGTGTGTGTGTGTGTGTGTGTGTGTGTGTGTGTGTGTGTGTGTGTGTGTGTGTGTGCTGTGTTGTGCATATGCATTTGGTGGGCGCTGTGTATTAGAATCTGTATGAGACAAATTATGTTATGCTCGCATCCGTATAGAACTGGGGAAGCAATATCGGCCTGCTTTTATAGAGACAATGAGGAAAGCAATAAAAGATCTACTGAGAGACTAGAACCAATAAACGTCCTACATCCTGCCTGTGCACTTGCTTATGAACTCGCAGTTAACACGGGATAACGGATGTGCGGCTATGAAAATATTTCATATCTGCACATGTGGAGACAAGCGATTGGTTCGGGATGAGATAAATAAGAAAAGAAATATAGTAATAATATATTTATTTATTTATATGCATACACACTAATGGAAACGTTATTTTCAAGCTCTTCCACCCAGTACTAAAGAGGTACAATATTAGGACGATGAGAGACACACAGTCTTGCTGTGTGGACGTGGTCAGCGATATGTACAATCAGCTAACACCTGTTGTGCCCTGGCCTAATAGATTGTGCTCCTGTGTGTATTATGATGAAAATGAGGGGCTGCTTATGGCCTGGCTGTATCAATTAGCCAGAGCCAGGAGAAGATTAATGGATCCAAAGGGTCTCGGGAGGCGTGCAGGTGACAAGCGTCTAATTGCGGTTTTCATGTTGACACGATAATGTATTTGCAGAGCCGTGGTGCTCAATTGGTCCTTGTGTGTTGAGAAAAGACGGCTATCGTTGCTTTGATGAGCTGAAGTTTACATCTAGGTTTATAGTTGAATAGTGTGAATAGTTTTAGAAATGGTTTGAGATAGACTGTATCATACTGAAATAGTTTATCTGTGTAAGTGTGTATTTGTGTGTGTGTGTATTTGTGTGTGTGTGTGTGTGTGCATGCAGAAAAATGTGTAGCCTGTTTGCATATTTAGTGTGTTAACAAAAGCTAACAACAGATACAAATAAATGCCAAGATGTCTCTATGTGTGTGTGTGTGTGTGTGTGTGTGTGTGTGTGTGTGTGTGTGTGTGTGTGTGTGTGTGTGTGTGTGCTGGAAGATACACTTATTTCTGTTCCCTCTATTGGATATAGTCATAGTTTGCATATGTTTAATGGGAATACTACCCAAAGACATCACAATACATTATTTGATCAACCTGAAGAGAGAACCTGATGCATAAACAACAGTATTGTACTTTAGGTCACTACAGCCATTTTGCATTCTGGAAACAAACACAAAACATATTTGTGTATTTCATATTATGGGGAATGTGACCACTGTAAGTCATTATTTTTTTCCTTTTTTTATCACCTGTCAGGCTGCCAGCTGACGTCGCTGGGAGAATAGTCAGGTGCGCATCATACTGTAAGTCACTGGGAGACGAAGGAACAGGTGCGCTTGTCTTGCGCTTCTGGAGGGATCTGCTAAATGTTCTCTCCAATTAACAAACAGCTCAGACACATCTCTCCTCTAAGCTCTTCACTCACTGTCTTTTGCCAGTTGCAGTTGGCTGCGTTTGGTGAAGGTACACAGCCTTGTAGCATGTCTCTACAGTTTGTGCTTCGGAGAGAAGAAGAAAAAAATACGCAGAAAGAAAATGATACAAAGAACTGTCGGATTGGAAAAATTTTGGTCAAGTAGAGCTGAAAAAACTGTCAGGGGTACCACTTCTGGTGGAGTTGCCTTGTGAGATATTTGTTCTGCTTTCCCGAGTTACCAATTAAAACAGACTTTTCTCAGTCAAAAGGAAGAAGGAGAGGAAAAAAGTGGTCCTGCAAATGTGTAGCAATCAGAAAACACAGAACGCCTTTTAATTTGTACTTTAAAGTGTTATGTTTTGATTGTGGGGTCTAACTGCACTTAGTACAAGTGTGGGTTATTCTAATTCCATTAGAGTTGCATTTCACCAGTCTAGTTTCTAATTAAACTGATGGAAGAAAGCCTGCAAATTCTGTGAATATATTGCAACAATTTGAGGGAGTATTAACAGTAGGCCCTAACGTCAATTAAGCTAGCCCCACTACTGCTGTGACAACACTTATTGGATTTATTTGGATACTGGGAAGAATGGGATATTAGTGAATTAACTTCTTCTTAAGGGCATTTTTTTTAATCACAGCGACAACATTTAATTTGTCGTCAGAGAGTGTGAACTCCTCTGCCGGCAAGGAGGGCGATAGGTTAACAAGAGCAACGAGGCTAGTTGAGAGCTAGCTAAATGGCTTGACTGGCAAACAGCAGCAGCTAGAAAGAGAAGTGAAAACACAACTGAGGCCTGTCATGAGTTATGCGTTGCAAGGGAAGAAAGCTGCTGGCAGCACATGGAGTTTGCATCAAGATAGCAGCTACACAAACAATGAGAAAGCAGTTGTGCGGTGCTTAATGTAGAATGACAATCAGCATGCCAGGCGATATAAGGGTGTAAACCAGGATCAAGTGAAATCAAAATACTGCAACTAAGCAGCCAATGGGGGAACATTGGGGGAAAATGCAGGAACAGGATCAGGATCCTGAACAGGATCTGAATGAAGTACATCTGCTCTGCTGACAGCGCACAATCACTTGTAAGCAGTCAATCTTAATTCAGTAGGGGAGGATAAATAATGAATCTTTAATAATTACAGATTTTCCATGATGAATAATGAAATGCACAAGTTGATATATGAGTGGATATCTGTAGTATAAATAAAGGAAGTGTTCAGAATATTTATGTGACTGTTGATTGAGTCTAATTTGTGATATTAACATAAATGATTGTGAAGGTGTTTGTTAGACACACCCACAAACCGTAAACGAAGTTACCAAGAACAAGAGACAGTTCTGGAGTATCAGGCGGTCGGATGGATTGACGGCCATTTAATAGAAGCCAGGTCCTTGTTCCTCCTACTGTCTTTACATCCGTTCTAGAAAAAATGAAAAAAATGAACAAATTGAAAAAAATGAAATATATATAAAATATCCCTTTTTCATCTTAATTTTTGTTTTCTACAACAGAGTAAAGACAGCAGAAGGAACTGGGACCTAGCTGTGGACATTCTGTACAGATCTCTGATTGGTCTGTTTTGAACAGTTAATCTCTCCTAAAATAAAACCTCTACAATAGAAAAAGTTTTAAGAAAAGGTTTTTGAAGAATAGTTGTAGGAGGTTTTAAGAGTTATTTTATGGTTAAAGAGCACTCCTTTAAAGACCATTGCCATAACATTTGTTGCCATAACAACGCTGTGAGGATCTCACAAACATCGACTTTGACCGTTTATTTAATGTTATTTTTAACAGTTTATTTCATGGGATTTTAACTGGGGGCCGCGGGCTTCTGTTACCAAGAGAAGGAGTTTATTCTTCACCTGACGACCCAGCTTCGTGGCGTGACCAGCAAACCTATATATTTTGTTTATGTTCTTAAATAATGTACTTTCTACAAAGAGATGTAGGAAGACTCTCTGTAAGTAAAGTGTGTGTGTGTGTGTGTGTGTGTGTGTGTGTGTGTGTGTGTGTACACGTTTAGTTGTTTAGTTGTATTATAAAAGGATGGATAAAAAGAGAACATTTCAATGGGCACTGCTTTAACTACAACAAACATTTTGTACTGTACTACAATATGATTTGTTGATGCATGTTTTCTTCTTGGTGTGTGTGCGTATGGCTAAAGCGGTTTACTGTTTGTGTTTGCTACAGCCATGCTCGTATGTGGGTGTGTGAGTTACACGAGCAGAGATTGGTGGTAATGAAATTGAGAGGTTATTTCTCGTTGAGTTAGGCTTTTACTGGCTGAGTGAGATTTCGTGTGCCCCTCCATGTGAGACCGAAAGCCCCCCGGAATATTAAAGCTGGCATCGACAATACAGCTATAAGGTTCACCATCCTGCTCTGCACCGTAGTTATGGCAAAATCAGTCAACAGATGGACTACATTTTACTTCTGCCACAATGTAAACATGTTAATCATAATACTGTTGTATTTCAACTGTGTGTGTGTGTGTGTGTGCACGTGTGTGTGTGTGCACGTGTGTGTCTGAATTATGTGTCTCTGTGAGTTATTCTAATTCCCGATAGTTCCCACATTGCGCCCAGAACTTAAACAGAACTGTCCATGTCTCTCTTGGAATGTGATGCTACCGATTGTTCCTAGCTTCCTAGTTGGGTATGAATTCCACTACGCGCTGCACTGACACTTTCTGTCAGTGCTCTGCGCGGTGAAGGCAGTGAAGTGTCGGCCCATATGGTGGAGTCTGAACTACCTTGCTCTTGTATGGGAGCACACCCGTCTCCATCGCATATTGTTGGTATACGTCAGTTGATATGTTTCATGGCAAGGTAGCAAATATATTATTTAGCTCACCTTTCCTCTGTGCGCGGGCGTGTGTGTGTGTTGTGTGTGTGTGTGTGTGTGTGTGTGTGTGCATACAGATGCATGTGTGTCTCTTTGTTATAGTCGCAGGCTTACAAATTAGCACATTTGTAAATGAACACATTTGTCAGGCTGGGTGTGTGTCTGGGTGTCTCTGTGCATTTGTAAGACTGTGATTATGAGCAATTGGGCAATAGAACCAGAGAGAGCAACCTAGACAGAGACACACACCCCCACACACGCACCCTCACACATGCACACACACACACACAGACACACACACACACGCAGTGTCATCCGAGTAAGCCATGTCCATAGATTAGGTGAAGTGTTTTCCCCCCAAAAAACTCAGAAATACAAATGGCGCCTGTGTCATTCATCAATCGTGGGTGGCATTTCTCTCTCTTTTACTGTTTGGGAAAATAAACAGTGTTTGGCTGGAGACAGTCCCGGTGGATAGCAGGAGATCTCTAAATAGAAGTCCTTTCACAGTGCTAATGACAAGAGACAGTCTGAGAGCCTGGTACCTGGCGATAATATTTTTTATTGCGAGATACAAGGCAGGCAATTGTTCCTTCTTTGATTTGTGTCTGGGTTAAGTCCATTTTTCTCTGGGACTGTGCTGCATACTTACGACGGCGTGTCTTGTTTTATTTGCAGTTCATGTTGCTTAAAACAGGAAGCAGATTTGAAAATACAGACATTGTCTATTGAAAGAGATAACAGAACAGGCATCCATACATGCACACACACACAAGCACAAACACACACATACGCACGCACACACACACACACGAGCACAAACACACACCTCCCTCCCCTTCCTCTCGCCACTGTTGAGTGCCTGACTGCGTGTCAGCCGGCAGCAGCGTGCCTGTGCAAGTTGTAACCCATAGCTTATTCATGCAGCATAACACCTGAGACAGCTGTACAAGAATTGCGGAATGGCTTCTCCTCCAGCCCCCCAGTGTGTGTGTGTATGTGTGTGTATGTGTGTGTGTGTGTGTGTGTGTGTGTGTGTGTGTGTGTGTGTGTTGTCGCCTTAAAGACAGGAACAGGGTGATGGGGAGGGGGGAGGTTCTTTCCCTACACATTGACATCCCCTAATCGTGTTGCCCTGAATCGAGAATCAATTATCTGCCTGCATGTGACACCGCCACCCCCCCCCCCCCCCCCCCCACACACACACACACACACACACACACACACATACACTAATGGGGTCCCGGCCAGCGACCTTGGTGCTGCCACGTCCCGGGCCTATAAATGCAGAAAGCTGCGAATCACAAACGGCCGCCAGAAGCGCTTGAGAAGTCAGAGGGAGACAGAGATCCACGCAGTTGATTTCCATTGAGCCGGGTTCCTCGACGGAGCGTCTTTCTTCTCGGAGAAAGAAAGTGTGTGTGTGTGTAGGTTTCAGTGTCTGAGGGTGCGCATGTGTGTGTATGTGTGTGTGCATGCGTACATGTGTGTGTGCATGCATGCATGTATGTGACTGTGTGTGTCTAAGTGTGTGTGTGTGTGTGTGTGTGTGTGTGTGTGCGTGTGCGTGTGCGTGCATTCATGCGTGTGGGTGCGCACATGTGTGTGCATGGGTGTCTGTGAGTGTGTGTGTATAAAAGTGTGCGTGAGTAGTGTGTGTGTGTGTGTGTGTGTGTGGGGGGGGGGGGGTTCAGATGGCTTCCATTGTTTCTAGGGAAGCCCCCGAAGAGAAGAGTCAGTTCAAATCTCAGCTAAATTGAGATTTGGGAATTGGGTTTATATCGCTTTTCTCCGCCTTTTGTGATGTAATGAGCACCATCCTTGTGCTTACTTAGAACAATTAAGCAGGGTAAACCCTCCGCCGACGAGGGAGAGAGAAGGAAGAACAGAAGAGGCACAAGAACTATACGGATCGCTAAAGAGACACAAAGCGAGAGCTGGCTTGAAATAAAGTTTGACGTTACAGCTCCATTGTGTCGCTTTTATAATTGTGTCTGCATTGTCTTTCATGGTGTGTTTCCTTGCGTGGCACAGTTCCCCCCAAGGGCACCAGGCGAAGCTTCAGTGATCCAAACGGACACAGAGCGTCCTTTGTTGAAAGATAATGCGGGCACAATTTCCATAAAATATTTCCAGTGTGATGTAAAAGAAAGCAAGCATTCATAGCAGAAAAACGCTGCATATGACAAGAACATTGATAGGCAGGTACTTGTAGTCAATGATAACTTTTGGTCAGCAAAACAATATTAATGGTAGTGAATGGAGCTTGAGATAAATAAAACCATACAATTATGAAGTTATCTACACAAAACTCGTTTGTGTTAATGGTGATAAGGTGGCTCATGCTGATGTGTTTTTTTTTAACTATGTAATATATAAAAAAAAGTGTGGTCTCAAAATGAAACTAGACTAAAGCAGTTAAGTGAAGATCGACTTTAATTAACTGCCTTAATTGTTAATTAACTGCTGAATGTCAGCGCCTCATTTTATGCAGTGGAGGAAACTCCTAAAGTTGGTATAGAAAAGTTGTGAAGAAATGTACAGCTTATCACTGTCCATAGATGGCATCGTCCCTATATAAATCATTATATTGTTTATTTCAATCAGCCAGACGTAGGTCATTCAGGCTTCAAGAAAACTCTCCCTGGTACCTTTATTCCAGAAGGTACTCTCATAACAAGTTGGGCATGGCCAAAGAAACGTGGGACAAATTATGGGCCAGATTCTTGGATGACAATAACTCACCCTGACTCACTATACCAAGAGGAGACCAAGAGACACAGCTCCACATTCAGACCATGAAGACAAATACATTTTGGTTTTTTTATATTAAAAAAACACCTACAAAAATAGTTGGAGTGGTTGAATGTTGATGGAAGAGAAGACAACTCACATACACAAATGCAAGTGCATGTTCACGTACACAGGCATGTTCACAAACACACACACACACACACACACACACACACACACACACACACACACATACGACATGTGGTATCTACAACAAGAGAATGACAATAACATGACAATGAAAGAGAGTTACAGACATGGAGGGAGAGAGAACAAAATAGGAATAATGGGAAAATAATGAAGCTCAAGTTTTACATTAATGAATGAATGAATTGAATGCTGGTAAGGATTATATGTATGTAATTAAGACATTGTTAATTGTTGTCTAAAGCCCGAGTGCTTTGACAGGTATGAGTATTATGTAATCAAGAATGTGTCTATGGATACTGTCTCACCACTTCTTTATGGAAATAGTAAAGTCATTAATGATTGGCCCGTAGCAATGGCACCAGCTCACCACTACCACAACTCTAAAGCAATGTCTACAATGTTGACATTGTCATTGTGGGAAAGATCCCACAAATTTCGGCCCTATCAGCTTTTTTTTGTTTGACAATCGAAGCAGAGAAGGGTGTCCTAACATTTCCATCTTTTTTATCACAAAGTATGAGCTGAACTGTGAAGAACATATTTCACTGGATTTTAATAATTCATCTGTTGAATAATGGAACATGTATAATATCTTAACAAAGGAGATATTCATGAGTTCTTTGGCCTGGGTGTATTCTGCACAGCGCGACAATAAACCTGTGTTCCACTATCACAGGGCTCTTACGTAGATACATTTAAAAAAATAACTCAGGTTCTTAGCGTTTGATGATGGCTTCACACAAGCATCGTCCCACTGTCCCGCCAACGAATAGAAAAACACTCACTAGAGCGCACACACACACGCAATGCATATAATCAGTGTTTCTTTCTTTCTATGAACCTGCTTTGACAACTCAGATCTCATCCACTGATATGCAGATGTGCTCCACGCTGGGGCCTTTGCCGTGACTGTGAGAGCTTATTGAAATAATTCATCGCCGCCGCGGTTCACTGAACATGTAAACAGCGGAAAATCCACTGAAGTTAAATAGTGTTTGAGGAGCGCACGTGGCAGGAGGATGATGATGATGAGAATGATGATGATGATGATGATGATGATGATGGGTTAGGCAGGAGGAAGAGAGGGTAAGTGGTGGGGTGACAGTACAAAGTGTGCAGTGCTATCATCTTAGACTTAAACTCTAAACACCATTTACATGCAAGTCTAAATGTCATTTAAAAAACTAAATATAAAATAGCAGGTATCAACCCCTGCCCATGGTTAAATGTGAATAAAGTGTATTTGTATTTTAATTCAATAGTAACTAGAACAGAGCTTTGAGTGATTTAGTACGCTATGGCCCTGTTGAAACGAGAGACAAATCTAGGTTCTACAACCGTATTTTAGATTTAGATTGTATAGATTAAAAAACATGTCTGTTTACACAAAACACCCCACTCACAACCGTCTCAGCCTGTGTAAATGTAGGTGGGGATTTACTAGAGATCCCTGCTTCATATGCACACGCACATACAGGTTTCAGATTTTTACCACATCCATGGTTTTCATGAACGGACGGATACGTAGCGACCGTGGTGTACCAGTTTGCATTGCTTTGTATAATTCTGCGAATTATGTTGAATAATATAAATGCAAGGTCTAGGACCTCTAGAATTATTACAAACTATAGGAGAACAAACAAGATCACAGACAGGAACTAAGATAACACATAAATGACAATTATGCCTATCACAACTGTCTCTAAGCGTCTCCCCCTACCAATGAAGCCATCCAGGCTTAAATAGCAGTAGCAGTTGGTTAGCTCCACCTCTACGCTAAACCAAGTGATTATAAATCAATTAAACCCTCACATCAATTTTAACCAGCCATAATACCAAAACAAAAGTATATTATTATCCTAAACCTAATACAAACACAGCACAACTTAATCCATATATTTTACCCACACATATAATAGGTATTTTAAGAATACCTAAAAATACCCCTCACCATTTACCGCGATGGCCTGACCCAGCGCGATCCCGTGACATATATTGCGGAAGTGAATGCAAACTTGCCCTTAATGCAGGAGAACTGTGGTGAGTAAGAGTGATGTGGTTTTACAGACAGACAGGAAATACAGAAATAACATAACGTGCGCAAATGTCCATATGCTGTTAAAACTAGTCTGTCGGCTTCCATGCCGTGGCGCTTCGTAACGCTGTACCCATGGTACAACATGTGACGATCACTTCGTCACAACATTACATCAAAGTTGGATCAGCCTGTAGTGTGGTTTTCCACTTTAATTTTGAGTGTGACTCCAAATCCAGACCTCCATGGGTTGATAAATTTGATTTCCATTGATAATTTTTGTGTGATTTTGTTGTCAGCACATTCAACTATGTAAAGAAAAAAGTTTTTAATAAGATTATTTCATTCATTCAGATCTAGGATGTGTTATTTTAGTGTTCCCTTTGTTTTTTTGAGCAGTGTATATATATTGTTTTATTGGGTCAAAACAAAAATAAAGTATTGCTAAGATGAGCCAGATGGAGTGTGCTGCTGTTCCAATTGCAGAATGACGGTACTGTCCTCGAGAGTTTTAACTTGCCAAGGCTGAACTGCTAAGTATGCAAGTCCGAACATGGCATACTTGGTATTGAGAAAAGCCCATGGAATCTTATGTATGCTTTACATCCTGGTGGCCTGGATACCCAAATGGATTACCTTCTGTGTGGATAGAGTCCCCAAATTCCAAATTAATAATTGTAATTGTCTTTAATGTCCTCTCAGATGTTTAAAAAACAAGATGTCTCTGGCTTACTCCCAAGTCTTTCAGTGCCTCCATGAATGTTTTTTTTTTTACACGATCCCATGCTTATTTCTGACTAGCCAACTAATTGTTCAACCAAAAGTATTAACAGTGTTACATTTCTATGTAGCTTCCTTTGAAATCGTAGACTAACGTAATAGCATATTAGATACTTCTAATACTTCCGTCTACTCAAACACAATAGTCGTGGTTGATAATTGAGATAATTCTTCACTAATAAAACAACTATTCATCTGGTTCTCTATTCCTTATAAATATGCAGCTCGCCACGAACATTGCCCTCAACAACATAAATAGTCAATACACACTGTAGCTACCTGTCAAGTTTACAACCAATTAATTTTACAGTTGAATGAGATCAAAATTCAAGAGACAGCCAAGACATGAGTTGAATAGCATGGCAGAACGCCATTCTTCATTCCACTCAAGTGCATTTTATTGAAAATGCACATTTAATTCTCACATAAAAAGCTACACTGAAGTCCTATCACAAATGAGGGGTCATTGCCTTGGCGGCACTCAGGGAGGCGCTGTTCTGTTTGGCACTGGGGTATGACTTTAAATCCCCTCACACACATGCATTCTTTACCTGCAATGGTCCGGAACATTTCCTGCATGGGCTCATGAATGAATGGGAACAGTGATCGATATTCCAGGAAAGAGGCCCTTACACGGCTACGTCAGTCAGACGCAATACGCTTAAACATGGAGCAAGCGAATGAGAATCTACGGATTATGTATTTTAATCCACAATGAAACGTCATCTCTTTAAATCCCTTTGAGTGGCTAATTTATTAAATTAGCTTCTAGAATGTTTCTATTAAGTCTTATGTCAAGACCAGTGCTGGCGGGGCAGCAGGAACAAAAGGAAGAGGATCAAAACACAGACGAGTACTCTGGAAATGTAACAAAGGCTTTTAATAAAGAAACGCAAATATCTCAAGTTCCAAGAACTGGCAGAAAAACACTAACAACTCGCCATTCAGGAAGCGGGCGGCGTAGGCGGTTGATGTAGGAAGAACCGGTCAGAAGGCCTGCGACGTAGGAGGAGCCGTTTAGGAGGCCGGCCACGAAGGCGGAACCATTCCGGAGGTGTAGGCGAAACCGCTCAGGAAGCCCGCGGCGTAGGCCGAACTGGGCGGCTGAGTCCGCAAATGGAGTCGGGAGCCATGATCACCAGGCCTTCCTCTTGAGACTCCATGTTTCCCCCTGAAAATGGCCAGGCGAGTCCCTGCAAAAGGAGACTGCTGGACATCAGGGTCCAATAAATATTTCTTTGGTTCAGGAGACACAGAATAAGGAAAGGCAGGTAATGGTGTAGGCTGGAGGCTAGCATGCTTGGGGCTAGCAGGCCGGGAACCCGACATTATAACAGGGTTGTTGAGGAAACCCTTAGCCCAGCAAGGTAACATAATCCTCAGGCCAGGCTTAGCAGAAACTTCCTTGTGTGCCAGTCTCAGAACAGCCTCCTTGTCCTCACAATTAGGGGCCCTCTTCCGACAACCTTGGATGCACAGGATAGTATATGATAAATCATAGAGTACAACATCCATTAATATGTCTGCTGGATCCATGGTTATGGTCAGTTTGTTCTGTCACGACCAGTGCTGGCGGGGCAGAGCAGGAACAATCAAAATATGTACTCTGGAAATGTAACAAAAATACTTTTAATAAAAAGCTCTGTTCCACAAACTGGCAGAAAAACACTTACAACTAGAGAACCACAAGGGAATATGACAAATACAATGAACCAACAAGGGAAGTGAACTTGTATATATGGGGAGAAACTGATCAGGGAATGAGGTGCATATGGGAAGATTGACAAGGACGCTCAGGTGAGGGGAATGAAGTAATTGCAGGCAGGATATGTGAAATGAAGGGAAAAGTCTAAGGACATCTGGTGGACAGGTGGAGAATGAAAACTAACAGTCAGACTATGACATCTTAGTCAAAGACTCAGATCCTTTTTAGGTATATTATGTATGTCTCTTGTTTTTTCATTTTCACTTATATTGTCCTTGTTCATTAATGTAATGTATTGTTATGTTTTGTGTGACCCCACAAAGAGGAGCTGATGCTTTTGTAGCAGCTAATGGATCCTAATTAGGATGATTTGGAACTTAATCCAAATCTTGTATTTCATACTTCAAGATTGAACTGGAGTTGGCTTAAACATTGTTGTTGTTATCAACATCTGGGACAGCATGACACAATTCCCGCAAGTGCCTCTCTCCCATATTTGTTTAGGTATATTGCACATACACATTGGGCAGTATGGAAACAAGGTTGGTTCAATTTAAAGATCTTTAGGTGTTCAGGTGTAACGTCCCAAACCTGTGTAGCTTAAGTGATCCCAAAGGGACCCAAGGACAGGGTCCCTTTTGTGTTGTTTTTACCTATGGAGAACCAGCGCTAGCTAATATGGTGCAGAAGAGTGGACCAGCATTGAACTCCACAAGGTAGCCTTTGGGAGTTGCAGTCTCCCTGATGGATGGCCTACCCAGAGTACAATATGCACTCCTACGTTATACCACCAAGCCAGCTGCTCCCGTACTCCGGTTTCACTGTCCTCTTTTTTGGCATGAAGCGCAGTTTTCAACCTCGAAACCCAGAGATGACGGCAAAGTCCAGTTTGGAACAGAGATGCTATAGTCATTGTGGAAGAAGGAAGAGGTGATGAAGTTGCAGTCGGGGGGTGGGGGTGGGGGGAGATGTACTGTACCCCAGAGTGTAACCCTAAACATTTCCTGGGGAGTAGAAGGAGTCCACAAGCAGAACGTTTATCTTGTTATGGTGTACTGAGGATTGATTATGATTGAGTGAACGGGTGCCTCATTAGTTATGCTACAGTTATGGTGGATGTCAGCCCATTTTGCGTCTACTCTACAAAAGTATGTACAGTCGTGTAACGCGAAATATTTAAAGGCTACTTTTATCACTCTGTGTGTGTGTGTCTGTGAAATGTGTGAGTGTGGGTATGGATTGTATGTGGTGAGAAAACATGCTAGTAATTAGCAGCAAACAGTAAATCTTTTTAAGTAGTCATTAGTTTGCTTCTCTTCAGAAAATGAATCATACACGTGCCAACAAATGATCACCAAAGGAAAACAAACTTTGGTTTTTTATACAATTTTGCTGCAGCTTTCATCAGTGGCATAACAAATAAAAGACACCGCAAGCAAACCAAATAAAGAGTTAGGCCATTCTTCATGTATAGAGTACAAAGTAAAGGGACACATATTCCTCATATACAAATGGTATTTTGAACGGCTCTGCAGTATTGAAGAGATACGTGTGTGTGTGTCTGTGCATTTGTGTGTGCATGCGTGTGTTCCTGCATGTGTGTGTACACATGCATGCTTTCACTGAACAATGATTTGTGCATCCCACTCTCTGCCTCTGTCTGTGTCATATCGTTGGAGTCATAAAAGCGTTGTTTGAAACACATCTAGCTCCAACTTGGTTGATACTAAATGCAGTAAAATGTCCCATTTCTGAACTGGTTGTTGCTACTGTAACACCCATTGTTGCTATGCTTGCTGAATGATAATAGTCTGATATGGTCAGAGCAAAGTTATTTCTTTGATATTATGTTACAAAACATCATTTCAAACCCACCGAAATTGAACTTGTCTAATTTACAATACAAATGTACAGAAGGCACATAACAGTTTTGATAAAAGCGCCTTGCGTTCTTGTTGCTACATGGCCTGCCTTGTGCAGTGCACAATGTCATTATAAGTACATGTTTTCGCTTTATTTACCACACTTGATATACAACTTTACCTCAATTGAGAAAAAAAAAACGTAATGCAATCAACCCTTGAATGTTTCGGGAGAATAATTGCATGCATTATTCAAATCACAGCACTATTATTTATTATGATGACTTTGAGCGAAAGGTGTTCCCTGATGAGCAGCCTGGTTACGGGCGTACAACGCATTGATAGAGACCTGCCGCTCTCAATGGTAACGGAATTGAGTATGCAAATCCTGTCTCGTTTGAGAGGTATCCATTAGGTAAGATCATGAATAAGGACTGCAATCTTTCAATCATCTGCTTTCTGTATTCATAGTGCAAAGTGCTCTTAATCTGATTGAACTATTTTGATTTTGTACATCACTTGACTTTTAAGGTGACGTGATTACTGTTCAGATCTGCTGCTGCGGGTAAAGCCATGTGAAATGCAACAGTAAAGGCATTGTTAATAATAATAAAAAAGTGGGAATCAGAATGACAACAGTGAACGGTTCTGCAAAGGCTAATGCATTTTTTCTTATTCTCTTTCATTCTTCTTTGCAGTGACACTGTCCAAAGAATGATGGATTGCGATAATAGAACATGCAAATTCACAAGCGTTCCTGATGTAAATTAGACAGAAGGATAACCTGGAAATTCTTATTTGAGATAGGCATCTGACTGAGTCTGTGTTGACATAATGAGATTGCACTGTGTGTGTGTCTATCAATAGAAATTGAAGCACAGATAGCTTGTGTGCGGTTTGAGTCAAGCTAAGGAATGAACAAAATGTCTGCCCCTGGCATACACAGCATGCAACATTTCTAAGAAATGTCCAACCCCAATGATCTTGCCACTTCAATAGATCTGTAAAAGTTGTATAATGACCATTCCTCCTCACAGTCTTTTTCTTCTCTCCATATTCCTCTCGGAGGTTGGGGAGTTCCAACTAGTCCTCAGGAAAACCCAACAGGTTAATCTAAGATTTTGCCATAGACATCAGCGTATAGCCACTTCCAGCATGTGCTTTTCTAAATTAAATGTTCTGGCAGAGCGGAAGTTGATTTCTCAAAATGTAAATCTATGCAAGTGCTTTCGACTTGCATATCCACTTACTACCCTTCCCAGCAAAACAGTATTATAAATACTCTACTTACTTATATACTTTAAGAGAAAACCAAATTCCTTGTCATGTTTTTATTTTCTTAATGTTAATCTTAACATAAGTCAAAATTTGGTAATAATGTAAAACGCAATTAATCTGCATCTTATTGCTATGTTTTTTAGTGTTTTTCCACACATTATTGTATTACACATATTTGTACCACAAACTGCATACACCCATGCATTCAAACTTTGTTAAAGACAGTGGGGGAGAACTTCGAGTGAGGCACAGAGGTCTAAATGACTCTGGCAGGATCCTTAGAAATTGAATCAGAATGACAATATAGTGAGAGAACCAAGACGCAAGGCCAATACAAAAAAGCCTCCAATCTAATCCATTAGAGCTGCTCACCCAATTAGAATGAACCAGAAGCCCAGAATACCAACGTATGCATGGACCTGTCAAATATTAGCTCATATTATAAGCTGCAGAGGAGACTACATAAGCAGACCCAGTGGAATGCCAAGGAAGTTCAGAAAGTGTAATAATTGTATTGGTTTAGACATCAGAGTGCTCAAAACAGGCTTCAAAAGCCCTACCGTCCTTACAAGGATAGGAGATCCAACTGGCCATCCATAATGGATTCATGACAACATGGCTATACAGATACATAAAGAATTCATACAAATGTCTGCCATTAAGCCTCAACCTATGATGAATAGAAAGTGAAGATCAAGTGAACCGACTAATAAAGTTAGTGTGTGCATTAAGTGGTCATCAATACCTGCATATGAAGAGGGTTATTTATGTGAAAGTGAGGGGAAATACCAGTATATCAGTGTCTTAGTAAAGTATGACTGTGCGGCATAATTGAACTTTAGAAATGACATGAAGTGCATTAATCTTGATCTGAGAAAAATCGGAACAAAAAATAAACGCATGATTCATCGTTTGAAGTTCTCAAGAATTAAGCAATTCACTTCTTAAATGTATTCAATGAGAGCCAAAAAGAAAAGAAAAAACATAACTTGCCCCGCACCCCCAACTGAGAAGCAGCTCTCCATTACTTTGATGGAATATGATAAGAGGGGTGGGGAAGGGGGGGGGGGGGGGTTAATTGATGACCTTGGCGTGTCTGTCTCTCGTTGCCACTGACTGATCAGGGTAATCGGCAAGATCATTATCCGTGGTATCAGTGGCTGCTCCACCCCTATTCCACGCTATTCATCACATCGAAGCTTAATTGGATTGCTAATTGATGTGTAAAAACCCATGTAATTGCACTAAAAAGCACTTTGCAGAGAGCACTGCGCGGGGTTTCCGGGGTGAGGGAGGGCGGGAGGGCGGGCGCGCTCAAGCTGTCGGCCGCCTCTGCTGCTGGTGCACACTCACGTCGACGAATATGCATATGGCCTGCTGCTCAGGGACACGCGTCATTGGACAGGAGTGGGCCCTGTCATCGCTTGCCCTCCAAACCAAAAAAACACGGTTCGTCATCACTCACTCACTAAACAGAATGCTGGGAAATCTATTTTCTTCTTTAGGTTATATTATATTTTAATATTCATATATTTAATATTTAGAAATGTCATCATGTCCTGACACACACACACACACACACACACACACACACACACATGCATACAGATTCAAACTCAAATTCACCACACATAAACATGCCCACATATATATATATATATATATATATATATATATATATATATATATATATATATATATATATATATACACACACACTCACACACACACACACACACACACACACACACACACACACACACACACAAACACAGTCATTGTTCAACATACAGTATGCATTCAGGTTCACTCTATCCTGCTACCCAAATGAATCAGAGATGTATTTAGTCCACTGTGCACTTTCTAATATGAGGTAGCCCCGGCCTGTGGCCTGTGAGAATTACAGCCGCTAACCGATAGGCACGCAGTTTAAATTAACATGGTCGATCAACCACATAATGGGCCACAATGAGACGCCATTCAGACTGGAACTAAAGGATCCTTGATGTGGCAGCGAGATAAAACAGAAATCTAATCTTAATTAAGAACAAGTCCCATTCATTAGCGTTATTGCTACGCTCTCGCTGCTCGGCACAGCCACTCCCAGCGTCTGCGCAGGAAACACACACACACACACACACACACACACACACACACACACACACACACACACACACACCTCCTCCACTTGGTCATCTTGTACTGGTTGCCTCCTGACTGGCCTCCATTTGTAGTTTCAAACAGCACAGTTTTCCTAACATCTAATTCATTATTTTGTGCTGGGGTTTATCTTGAATTGTGTTTTAGAACCGTTAAAATATAGTAGTGTATAATAGTATATAATAGTGTTTTTGTGGAGAGACAAAAAGACAATATTGTTTGTCAATTTTACTTTAGAAAGTAGTGCCATTTAATCGAATGTTTTCTTTGCTATTGTTAAAATACAAAACCTATGGATTCACACTGGGTTTTTAGCATTTCAGTGTAACCTTCACATGACTGCCCCTGAAAGAGTTGCAATGCTTTGTTGTTCAAAGAGCTTCAAAGACCAGAAAAAAAGTATTTTGAAGAATGAAAGAATGATGCCATCATCCCTCTGGTATTCAAAAGGTAGTTTAAAAACCGTGAGACGCCGTTGTGTGCACCACTGCTAAAGTGCAGGTCCGGGGAAATCGGGGTATTACTTTGGGGGTGGTTTGTCAGAAAATAAATACATGAATGAAAGGATTAGCCAAGGTATCATAATGCAGGAATTCATTAGAAATGTTCCCTGTCATCCAATACCACAAAAAACACAGCAGTTTGATGTGAAGTTGGCTGTAAAGTTTTCAGTTCATATGAATGAGGCCTTCACTACGCACCACCTTTTGACAACTCATTTACTATAAAATGAGGGTTCTATTTTCAGATACACACACACATGTGTATATGCACATACATGCTTGCAGCTCTGCTCAGATATACACATGCATGCATACACACACACACACACACACACACACACACGCACACACATGCAGATACAGATATGTTGCCGAGAAAACTAGAGATGAGTAAGATTGAGTAAGAATGTGTGCGAGAGAGAGCAAGATGAAGAGAGAGAGTGAGAGAGAGAGAGAGAGAGAGCGAGAGAGAGAGAGTGTAATAAAGTCAGAATTAGTAGAATTAGAGTATGACATCAAGACTGTGCAGATCATGTAACACAAATGTCAACACAGGCCCTCCGCAAGACCCCCTGTCTACAACCCAGAGTAAAATCACATCGTATTCGCCAAATATTTGCCATAGCCATGGGCTTCGCTCTCTGCGAAGCTTTGGTGCTTGCTGCTGTCGTCGGTGTGTGTGTTTGTGTGTGTGTGTGTGTGTGTGTGTGTATGTATGTGTATGTGTGTGTGTGTGTGTGTGTGTGTGTGTGGGGGGGACTGTGCGTGTGTGTCTGTGTGTGACTGTGTGTGTATGTGTATGTGTGTGTGTGTGTGTGTGTGGGACTGTGTGTGTGTGTCTGTGTGTGTGTGTGTGTGACTGTGTGAGTGTGACTGTGTGTGTCAGACGTAACAAGGTGAGCAAACAGAGCCAGGCGGCTGGGGTGACCCTGGGTCAGGTGGGGCACAACGGTGCCACGCAGGGCCAACCACCGATGACCAAACCCTCATCCGGGTGGATCTGTCCCACAATCTCACTCCCACCCCAGGCACCTGGAGACACCAGCCCCTCTGCAAGGGGACACATTCAGACAAATCGTCCGCGTCAGAGTGTCTACTGGACCAGTGGTCACGGACTGAATTAATTAAAAATTTATAATAACAAATAAAATGTTCATTACGGTTGTCAGGCAGGAAACGGCAGGAGGACCCCAGGATATTCCCTTGTTGGGCATTGCAAGTGCAGTTTGGGAAGTGTAGTTAGTTCTTCATTCAAACTCTAGTATTGGGCTAATGGCCAGAGGCCCTAGATTATTGGTTGAACTCTTATTCACAGCCTTTGTGGCGGTAGATTGGACAGGAATTGGAGAGCAGTTTGGTTCACCAAGTACCACATTATATCTGTTCCATGGAGATGGTGGAGAGCACAGAGTCAGGTCCAGACATGCGGTATGAGTGTCCTGTCCTGGTGACTTGTTGATGAAGACACTGTTTGTGTCTGTTTGCCTGTTTTGCTTGTTGCACAATGCAAATCATTTTGGGGCAAGTCGCTGTAGCCTTGTGTGGAATTGTTTCACAAAAAAATAAAAATAAATAAAGCAAGCAACATTGGTACTTGTTAAGCTTTGCACAACACCAACCTACGCATAATATCCATTTTGGGACCAAATCGCCTACACATAACATTGCCTTTTTTATCTGTACACAAAGGAACTCTCACATCTTGTCATTTTCCTTTTGTCTATCTCTCGCTCTCTCTAGGTGTCTCTATTCTCTCTCTCTATTTTGTAACTTCCTCTGGCTGTGATATTCCCCTCCCCCCTCCCTCTCCGCACCCACCACCCCCTCATCTCCTCTTATTCTCAGTAGTTCTCCAGCAGGGCTCCATCACAGCCCAATGCGATGGCGTTAGACAGTAGCAGTTGGTTGGGGTGCACATCAACATAAGGGGTGGGCAGGTGACGGAGGGGTGTGGTGTGGTGTGGGGGGAGGGGGGGTGGTGCCCACCTATTAATTAGCCAGCGTTTTGGAGGAGCTTTGATCCCTTATGGGTCCCCTGTCTTCCGGAAAGGCTTCCTGCCCTTTAGAAAGCTGCAGCTGGCGACCAAGAGAGAGGGAGGGAGAGAAAACAGAAAATGGGAGTGTGCTTTCAATTGAGCCGGAGACCCTCAGGCTGTGTGGCTTCTGCTTACCTCACCCCCAGCTGGGGGGGGGGGGGGGGGGGGTTGCTAACCCTGCAATCATGTGCTGCGGCTCCAGGCTTTGTAGGGAAAGAGCAGGGGGATAGGGAAAGAGAGAGAGGAACTAGCAGGCAGAGATAATTCTAGGAAGGCAATTTGAGTAAAAAAAACAGTGTCCAATTATCTCGTCTTCCTGCTTGTCGCCGGGCAACAAGTTGTAAAAAACAATAGACAAAATAAATAAAACTTTGTGTTGGGTTGGTGTCCGTGTTCTGGCATCCATCCAATGGTCCCCGGACCACCACCGACCCCAGCCTCTCTCTCTCTTTTTAAAGGTTTGGTTGTCACCAGGGCAACAGCATGATAATGCTCTGTGCCTGTGATAAATAGATGAACGTAGTCTTAACAACGGTCCTATGTCTAATTGGTTGGTTCGATTTGATCAATAAAACCACATTGATATATCATAACGAGTACTGGTTTGAGATGCAACCCTTGACCACAAACACAGGTTATTATTAAGCTTGACAATACCTGTATCACAAACCTATCATTAAGGGGTAGCTTTTGGAAAGGGTAAGGTATTTAATTTATTTATCAATATTCATATATTATTATTATACGCTAGGTACACATAGAGGCATGCCAATTAATAAAAGGAAATCCATTTTATTAAAATAGTTGGCCACTCTATTCAGCAAACACACATTGTTGGCAACACAAAAAATGGCAGAAACGCGGCATTAGCAAATCCCTCCAGCCCTCTGGGGATATGATTTATCAGTGGATGACATTGAAGTTGAAAGTGTGGAAATGGAGATGGGGGTGGCCTCGCCCTCCCCCTGTGATTGTGACTAGATCTGAAGAGGCCTTTACCTGTGCATGAATCTGACTGGGGTTTTAAAAGGGGGCCCTATTGTTCACGGACCAGCCGCATGCAGGCTCTGCTCTGGCAGAGCTTCTATGCTCACCTCGCCTGCTTCATTATGACACACAGCCAGGAGCCCAACACAATGCATGTGGTGCTCTTTGGATGCACTGTGTCTGATTGTGTGTGCGTGTGTCTCATTGTGTCTGTGGGTGTGTGTGTGTGTGTGTGTGTGTGTGTGTGTGTGCGTGTGTGTGGTGGTGTGTTCAGGGAAGGGAAAACACTGAGTTGTTAAGAGATACTTGTGCTGCAATAGGCTGTGCCCGCTGTAAAACTGAAGCAGATTCAAATCAACAATTAAAAGTGTTTTCCGACAACTGTTTTCAGGTATTTGCATAGGCGTATGCATGGCCATATGTGTGTGCATATGCATGTTTGTGCTTGCATTTAAGTGAGATAAGTGGTGAGATATTTGTTGACACATGGTAGATGCTTAAATGTTTGTCAAAAGTGATCTGCAATGATTTTCCGTATTGTGCAGAAGAGTTGAAAAGAGTTGCAAACCAAATGTGTTTATTTGTTGTTTTGCAAGCATCAACAGTTTTTATGACTTAGATTCACCTTGTAGCTCTATGACCTCCTCTGTCCCATTCCCATTCCTCAACTTCTTGAAAATGTATTAATACAAATGATAGTGCATATTTGCAATGCATATTTAGCATGGCAAATTACATAGCATCAGACATGTATGGTGTTGTTTTACTATATGTTTATTATTTTGGGGATAAACAAACAACAGCAACCATAATTGATGTCACCTCATATCCTAAAAAAAACTGAAAGGCCATTTATTTTCACTTATTTTAGACAAATATCCTCTCTTGCCTTTTCCTTTGATTATACTTAAACTAACAACAAGACTCCCTCTTCTTCATATACGCGCTTACCAAGTCGACTGCTGCGAGAGCAGCATGGCAATAATGATAGCGCATAATTAGGGTTTCATATCCCTTAGCCTACTTCATTATTGCAGCCTCTAAACCAGAAATCTGCATTTTGCATGTTTCTCAATATGAGAGAAACTCATTAATTGTACACAATAAGGATTATGGTTACGCAAGCCTAAGTGTATTGTTTGAGTGGGAACAGAACGGAACCGAGTAGCTCTTCCTGTTTCCCTCACTGCAGACACTCTTCTGTATCTGCATTCCCTTCTGTAATTATAAGCACATCCTATTAGCATCCTGATCCAACCACTGGATGTATTTCTTGCTAGTGTTTATACCATGTCGTTTAATGTCCATCATGGACACTGAAGGAAATTGTTTGTCATCACCAGGCATACATTTGATTGTGGCCTTCGTATTTCCTGACAGACACGTCTTTGAAAAAGGGGGGTGGTGGTGGTGGTGGTGGTGGTGGGGAAATAAAGAATGAATTTGTGTGGAGGTGCACGGAGACACCGCGTCCAGTAATTGTCTGAATGTGTAACATGAACTATGTATCCGTTGAATCCCCAGACAAGGTCAGCATTACTCTGCTGTTATTTGATTGCACGTATGCACACACACGCGTAACCAAATCAGCCGGGTACAGGAGGGGTTACTGTTTTCCCGCAAGATGGATGTGGGCTGAGGAAAAGCGTGTCCCACCGGAGGAAACATTTATTATCTTGAGCATTTCTTACAGATCGTTTCTCAAATTAAATAAGTAGGGGGTGGGGCTGGGGTGGTGGTGGTGGTGTGCTGTGGAGGAAGAAGAGAGAAAAAAATGAAATTGGGTGGAAGATTAATCAGAGAAAACTCTATTACTATGACAGAAATAAATTCAAGAGGAAGTTGTCACATGATGAATGGCTGAATGAAACATATAAACCAAAAAAAATAAAGTGTGAAAGTAAAAAGAAAAAATGCATAGGAAATAAAACAAAATGTACCTGGTAGTCAGCAGAGAGAGGCGGGTGTACCCCCCCCCCCCCCTCCCATTCCCAGGACATTACTTTCTCTTCATTTATTAACAGCTGTCCAGGACAGCGCCAGGACGTAAACAAGCGCAGCTCTCCAGTGAGAGGGCACCTCATCTAATGGTTATGAAATGCATGATCAACTGCAGCCTATAGCTCTCTCCTTTTCACACACACACACACACACACACACACACACACACATCCACACTTATGCAGATACCAAGGAAAGGCTGCTCTTTCCATAGCCCCTTAGTCACCACCTTTTAAAAAAAGCATCCCTCCTGCTACCTTTCTCACTGCTAATAACTGCACGCACACACACACACAAACACTTATCTGTCACGCTCAAGCTGGAGCGTTTGGCAGGAGGTACAGTGATAGTTGTACCTCGTTTTGTTAAACAAAAAGAAGTCCATTTAAATGGATATGACGTTTTGCTGTTTTTTGTGTATAACGCTCTGCATTCCAATGAGGATGTATCATTTCAGAGTCAAATAAAATCTGCAAAATGGTGTTCAACCAGTTATGTTATATTATGTATATGCTATATTTACATGTGAATTGAAGCAAGAAAACAGTCACAGTCAAAGTCTTTGCTCCAATGTACTTTCACATGACATTCTGTGGTCTTTAAAAACACATCATGTGGCACAGGGATGAATTTTTCTTCCTCTTCTCTCAAGGAAATTTAAAAAGCCGTGCTTAGTTCATCCTCCCTTTTTCTGACTTTGTTCCATAAGGATCCTCCTTTTGAATAGTGTTTCCATAAGTTTGGAAGCCCCCTGAGACCATCCAGATATTCAAGTTTGCGTTTCGCAATGAATTTCAGTCTTCGCTTGATATACATTTATTTCCAAATATGGGCAAAGCCTTACGGAAAAAACCTCTGGCCAATCAGAGTGACGCTATTGGCTTTTGCTTTAGTAAAACAAAAACGTATTCTCTCTGAGAAAAGCCTTTAATGCAGATTTCTCACATTTGCTGAGTCCGCCTGCATGAAAGTTTCACATTCATATTTAATATTTGTAGACTAGACCATAGCAATGAATTACATGTCAAGAGCTGTGAAATAAAAAAAATCCTGGTTAATGGCCCAGCCAAAGAGTGTTAAGTATCCTTGCTTTTGTCATAATCAAATAAATCATCCTATCTCATCGTATCATATATAATGAATGACTGTAGCAGTCTGGTTAGTCCATGCTTGGATGTCAGAAGGAATCAAGACCTTGGCTCGAGAGCCCACAGTGGGAAAGTTCTCCGACCATGTCCCCCCGGCCAGGTTGCACAAATGTTGACAAGATGACATCCTTTCACCGGGATTATGGGGACAGAGTGTCAGAAGGATGAGACTGAGGAACTTGGAGAGAAAGTATTATTTATTTATGGCTGCACATTTGAATCAATCTGAGAGAGAATACACATATAGAGAGGAAAGGTTTATCAAATATGAAAAATGAAAAGTTCTGAGATATTGATTGAACCAAAAACAATTTACCTTCTGCAAAGTGAAGTTTTACCATTGGTGAAAAAAACACAAAGAAAAAGAAAAAAAAAGAAATGAAAACTAAATAATTTATCTTTTCAAACTCATCTCTGTCGCTTCAACTTTGTTTGTTGCGTCGTCCAGGCATGTCAAGTTATCCCTAGGCTGCTGGAGCAGACAGTTGTGAAGTGAGGCATGAAAAGAGGGGGCCATATCGATCACTCCTTCTCCCCAGTCTAGGTGACCAGCGAGCCATAAACATCCAATGTGTGGAGGATGAATGCCTTTTGACTGAGCATCATAGGTCACAAGGCAAAGCCTGTCCAATTCTGTGTGTTAGAAGCCTGGGTGCTTTTTTACGTCCCTGTCTGCATACTTAATCCAATTGAGTTTTGTTTTATGATTCGTCGTCATGACTTCAAATGAATTGGGGAGCGATATGTCCCGTTTTAAGATCACAAATCTCTATCATGTCATAACGTAAATATTGCATGTTAGCTTTTATATATTTGATTAAAAGAACACCGATTTTTTGTATTGTGTATTATATAGATTCAATATAATGTTTTGAACCTGGGAAAACAATTGCAATTGCTCTCGATATGTATTGATTTTCTAAATGATTTGTATGTATAGATAAGAAAAGAGACAGCGTCAAATAAACAATTTATCAGCCTTTTTTAATGTATCTTGTTTTATGTTGTTTAATGTTAATTTAATAGATAATTAATATTAATAACATTCATGATACATCATCAAAGCCCAAATACATCATCAGCCCCTAATGGTTTGTTTTTCTGCAGGACAGCATATTTTAAATGGGCCTCCTTCCGAATCTCCCATATGTATGGGTGCGTAAACACCATCAAGTCGGAGCATCAAGAATTCTTCCCACTTCCCCGAATTAATATGCCGTGCATTGGTCTGCTACAGAGTAGTGTGAGCATCAGACTGCGTTATCTGGCTCCTCCTGATCCAGAGAGAAGCAGTTGATGTGAAGCTGCGATTTGTCACCTGTCATTCTCATTCTGTCCATCATGACCATAGACTCGTGACCACAGACTTGGATGGGGACATAGATTGACCTATAAACCAAGAGCTTTGTCCGCAAACTCAGCCCACTAGATCGATAATGAAGCACCCACAAAAACCAAGTTCCCCCAAAGTTGTCAATCAATCACCTTCACTGCAGGCATGCAGCCTATGGAGCCCGTCAGTGTCCCCCTCCCCCCCCCCCCCCCCCCCCCCCCCCCCCCCCCCCCCCCCCCCCCCCCCCATACAAATTATTTATAAATAAATGATGTAATTTAAAATATATATTTAATAGAACACGACTCCGCTATTGAAATAATTCACACACAGTTTTGTTAATGTCCCCCTTATGTATCCTACTCAGTGGTCTGAACCATTGCATATATGATTGGCACATTATACCTCTGTGCCTATTTTCAGAAAATGAATGGTGCTGCATTTGTGGAGGTGTGGCTCTGTAAAATAGATAAATATGTATAGGGATGGCCTAAAAGTGATTACTTAATATTTGTAACTACTATTAATTGCTATGTGTCTGTTACAGCAGATCATTTGATATACGTTGGTGATATTATTGATGTCCCCTCCAGAAAATACTTGTAATGACATCTGCGCCCTTGACCTAACCAATGGACTGAGCTATACTTACCTCTCCCTGGGCCATCATATGGTTTGTCTGAAGAAATTCAAAGAACAGAAGTGTTGGCTTCCATATTCTCCAGATATAGGGTCCTTATAGAATGCATTGTGTGAATGCATCCTGCTTCCTTGCTTTCGATTTCCCACCCTTACCGCAGGGCTCCACTGAAAAACAAACCGTGTCTTTGTACATCAAAAACTATCAATATACAAAGAGTGATGGCATCTTTTATGAGTGAGAGTAAGTGGTGAGTTGACGAGATTGTTTGCCTATGAGAATTGAAGCCCTGCGAGTTTGTTTGGACAGAGCTATCTGACAAACTGCGTCCAGTGTCTGTGGAATCCCTTCATGGGATTATTATGGCAGCCTTCCCCACCGCATGAAAAACGTTGATGGAACGCTCATTAGATGACACGCTCGACAGCTCCACTGGAGCCCAGGGGTTAGGCCCTAAGGATCTCAGAATCCAGAATGCATGGCCAACACAGGTCTGGGCGGCGGTTCCTCCCAAGCTGTCATTACTCACATGAGCATCGGCCTCTGCTGGGAGGCCGATACAGTAGAATGTCTATGGCTTGACTTGAACTGCCCAAAGTGGTTGGTCTTAAGAGTTTTGAGAGGATACAAATTCCACCTGCGTTTTCCACTTCCGACATTTAGTCTCAATCAGCATCAATTTCATGTCCAAGACTTAAAATGGATGTCAATGTATTAATAATCAAAAGCATCTGCTTACGTTAACGATGGTAGTCCACTAGAGTCCACATTTTGAAAGTCTTTAAAAAGCACAAAATAACACACAATAAACTGAATTGCAAATCACCACTATTTTAACAATTCTGCATATAATTACATGACCCGACGTGACTGACAGGCTGGTCATAAATTATGCAGTAGCTGCATTTCGCTGTTCTGCTTGGCTTTACTGGAATTCCTGATTTTCTGTTAAACAGAGCATTTAAACAGAGTAATTATGCACCTCTATTTCTTCTTTCTCTGTGCCTCTCAGTCTTAACTGAGCATTGAACTTTAGCGTTGGAAACCTAAATGATCTTGTGATCTGTGAATAAAAATGACTCTTAAAAAACCTTATCAGTTCAGTATAAGGCCTTAACTCTTTAGAGTCCATTCTTCAGTATTTTCATTGACAAGTGCTTCTGCCTCTGAAGTCTGTCCAACTGTCAGTCGATTTCCATTAAAGAAAACAGTACCTTGTGCTCCATTGTATTTTATTCCTTATTGCCATTTGGTTGCATAGTTGAATGGCTTGACTAAGCTTTTGCAAAATGTATTTTGCTAAATAATTCCTCTGCTTTCAAGATATATAGATCTCTATATAGATCTAGTTATATTAATTTGCTTACCCATTGTCAGTTTTCATGTTTGACATATAAATGCCTACAATGCAATTTATTATCCGACTGACAGTGTATTATCTATTTTGAATATAGTCACTTTTTAACATCACATTGTATTTCATTAGTTGCTTTAGTTGCTAAACAAACCTAGCCAGTGTCTTCCTACAGTTATTAGGACAATGAACAGATCCTAATGGAACCCATTGCATATGATTGGTGTCATACATCCGTTATCTTCACAGCCCACACCTCTTCTGACTGGGGAGAGGTTATTTCTCGATGACCTCCCCACCTACCAAGGATGACACAGTATTGTTAGCGGTGGTAATACAGCACTCTTGACACACTTATAATTGTCTCTGCTGTAATGTGAAACTGTCAAATCCCAGTGTCCGATTTCTCATTTCTGCCAAATCGAAAGTTGGGTCCAATTAGAATAAAAAGTTCAACTTTGATTAATTACTGTCGGTTAGCATCATTGGCGCGGGTAAAATGCTGCTCACAGAGCGTCCATCACTTTGCCTTCAAATGGAAGTTTTAATTTCAAAGCCTTTTCCCATTGTGTGTCCTCATCAGTGAAAGAGCATGTCCCCTCATCCAGAAGAGCTTGTGGATATTATATCTTCACTCTGAGCTTCTGATATCATTTCCGCTGAAGGGCCTGCGCTGGAGAAACATAATGGCCCCTTGTCTCCTCTTCTCATTCAAGGATGAGCCTGATTATTCTCGTCTTTTCATCACACAAATACCACTCCTCCGTTCTTTTCTTTTGTTTGGTTTATTTAGCTTCTTTCCACAATTAACTAAGCGCGTTTATTTAAACAGGAGGTCATCTGGTCCTGGTTATGAATTCCAGGCAAAGATGGAATTACATTGATTACATCCTCTCTCGCATGATGCAGAGGCTTCAAGGCATATTTTCTGGAAAGGGCAGGCAGGCTAACTGTGACAGCAGAGCTTGTCCTGTAGAGCCAACCCTGTTAGTGCCACCATTGATAATTTAAAGAGCTTGAGCCAAGTATAAATGGCCCATAAAATGTACTCACTAATTGATGCAGTGTAAAGGGCATACGGTACTGGCGGAGAGTCAGGGAGCCTGAAATAGAATGATTCTAGCTAAAATACATTCTCTGTAAACTGCAGATTTCCGGCAAAGAAGTATGGCGGTAAAAGCCTGGTCTCCAAACAGGAAATATATGAATTCTACGTATCAACCTGTGGAGACTTAATGACCTTGATTACCTATATTGCAAATACTTGCAATGGGACTTTTAAAGAAATGGACGTTGTGTACAATATAAAAAGTTTAAGTCAGTGATGAAAACAAACCCACAAGAGGAAGATATAATCTAATGTGGATGTGAGTCCTTCTGAAATGAAAGCATTTGTTCACCCATGGGAGGTTAATTAAAAAAGAAACACGACCAGAAACACCCTTATAGCATTTGCAGAAAATAATTGAACACACTGCTTCTAGTAATACATTTGTCGTGAGTTAAAGATTTGGTCTTTACTTCCTATCTGAACATTCCCTAACCAGGCTTTTAACAAATGAAAATACAATGTAGAAAATGCACTAAGTAAGCTATTTCATTGTAGTAATGTTATTCATGGAAACCTTTTTTATACTATCAATAACGATTGATTTTATTTGTGTTGCAGACAAATGGATTGTCCAAAAATTGAAGGTCCTCCGTAAGTTCGATTCTTTTTCATATATATTCATGAAAAATACTTTGGGAGACAACCTTTTCTTCACTAGTGACGAGGGGCCAGTCAATCAGATACACTTCAAATGAGTTTGACCGTTTCTCTAGCATGTCCGGCACTGCTGTGTCAAGGTCATCCGTGGAGCTGAAATTATGTTTCCTTTTCTTCTGCCGCGTATAATATATCCCACATTATTAATTGGATTGAACCACCCAAAGATTTCCACACACTTGCATCCTGGCATAGATAATTGGGTTTTGGAGACACAAAGGCAAAAAGGGCATAGTTTACAAGTGACAAAAATTAAAAAAATCTCTCTTTCATCTCAGTCAGAGCATGTTGAAAGTGTTTCTGAGAAACAATTTATTTCTCGGTTACAATACCATCAACTGATTTTTATTTTGGCCCCACTTCGGACAGCCTTTCTCAAACCAACCTTTCTCATTTCCATTTTGATTAAAAAAATACCGTGTCAGATATTGTGCTCCCTCTATTGGGAGCTTGAGTCAAAGTTTGGAAATCTTGCATGAACCTGATAGTCACAATTAATTGTGAAAAAAAACTGGCTATGAAGTTACCTAGTCAGAATATATCAGTTACAATGATGAATCATCTTCAGAAACTATGACTTACATTTTTTTACATTTTATAATACGAAATAATGTATAGATAATGTAAGATACACATTTGGGAATATGACAAACTGTACACAAATGAAAGCTTTGACCACACTGTTGAGTTTTTGATTATTTTCCCAAAATAATCACACTAATTAATCACGGGAATATGAGTTTGGATTAAATCCAGTCCAATCCAAATTTTAAATAATACGGCATCCTCATGGTCAGCAATATGGCTCATTCTATGCAAACAGATTTTCGATATAGATGTAGGTATTTTCAACAATATATTGTGCCTCATGTCCATGACATTTTGGGCTATGGGCTGAATGGGATACATTGTTAGCCTATTAGAAGAGTTCCAAGTAAAACGTTGGATGTATAACATTTAGATGTATGTCTCCACAGTTCTGAGCACTGTCAAGGCCATAGCACAATATTTCTCCCTTCTTTTTCCATTTTCTTTGTTGAACACATTTGACATTACGACGGAAAAGTATGCGCTCAATTGCCGACAGATTACTTGAGAGCAAACTCTTGTATGACGTGTGCTGTTGCCTACTTTATACGAGGGTGAGACAAGTAGAATAAATTGAATTATTTGAGGGGTGAAAGTCAAGTGAGGGTGTGTGAAAAAGGTCAAGTGAGTGCTCTGTTTTTCAGCGGCACCTGCCATCATTGATGTCAAACAGCTGCAACCGCCAGGATCAGAGGAAATCGAGACACACCTGGTTGTATTTACATGAGAGGCCCATGGCTGTGTCGCGTTTTCCTTTTGTTTGTTTGTATGTGTATGTATGTGTGTGGGTGTGTGTGTGTGTGTGTTTTTATATACATATAAATCAGGAATGAAAAAAAAAGTAATTTTATCTGTTGAGGAAAGGGGGGGGGGGGGGGGGGGGGGCACATCTTTGCAAAGACAGACAGCATCATTGTTAGATTTCCATAAACCCCAAGACAGGCTTTGTGTAGAAAGACAAAGCTTGATTGATTGCCTCTAAATTTCGGATGTCGCCGCTGTACCAGTATTGCAGGCAAAACCGCAGGTAACCTTCACTAGGCTGGGAGCAACAATAAACACTTGTCAAGCAAGACAGAAATAATGAAGTGCCCTTTGCAGCAAGATTCTCTAGGAATCTTATTTGCAATTTCATGGAGGCTGCATTAACACCATTCAAACACCATTGATGGAATTGTAATTATTTATCTTTTGGGGGACATTATTGGGAATGGCTGTGTTTGTTTACATTTATGTTATGTCTGTCTGTTTGTCTGTGTGTGTGTGTGTGTGTGTGTGTGTGTGTGTGTGTGTGTGTGTGTGTGTGTGTGTGTGTGTGTGTGTGTGTGTGTGTGTGTGTGTGTGTGTGTGTCAATACCACACACCCACGTGGGTGTGTGGTATTGACTATTTCATGTAAAGTGATTTTTCTTCATGTGACCCTGCCTTTGAATCAGATTAGGGCTGTAAATGTGTCTGAGAATGTAATATTTTCAAAGCCTGCCACTGCCTGTCTATTAGGTTATGCTCCTCCACTGTACTGAAGAAATCTTTGTGATTCCTACTGTTCATTATAGGTATTATTATTTTGGTACATAAAGGATTTTGCTGACACTTCTCCTCCACCTTGTGCCCTATAAGAATTACATTTTAAACACTCTCCTCTGGGGAGTTAATGAAGCAGAGCATGTTAGGTCCCCGGTGATGGGAGAAGCAAGCTTGTCATGCCTCAGTGTTTCTGCATAATCACCTCATTTGGTAACATTTGTGCGTCCACAAATGTCTCGCAGCTCTGTTGCAAGAAAACATTGTCAGTCCTGATTTTTGTTAATATTACCTTATAATAGCATTGGGTGTTTGTGTGTCTGTGGGTTTATCTTTGCTTGTCTGTGTGTGTGAGACTGTTTGTGTGTGTGTTTGTCACACACAGTAGGGCTCTGAATGTGCACGCACATTAGTTCGGATCTCTCATTAAGTTCCTTTAAAAGGTTGAAAACTTAAAAAATCCCAAGGCCCCTTGACTCTTAATATAAGTTATGTTAAGTCTTGTAGGCGTTTGTCTTTGAGTGCAGAGGTGTAACTTTCCAGAGAGCTCCAATTAGTGTGCCTTTCACCAATCGTGACATAATGCGCTGTGCCACATAATACATTATTACCGTGTGACTGGCTGTAGTTTGATGCAATGGCACATCTCCTCAATTGCCGTGTTAGGTGATTTACATTCCATTTACATGAGACGTGAGTCATGAGTCATTTAGCAGACACTCTTATCCAAAGGAACTTGCAAGCGAGGCTGAACACAATCAAAGTGTTTACATAAAATCAATGTTGAAGCAACAATTATTATGGCAGTTACAGAAGCTTAAAAGAATCAATGGGATAGATTTACAGGGTAACTAGAGCAAGGCTAGTCAATTTTGTTTGTATTATTATTTTATTAGAGTGGTAACACTTTACAATAAGAGAACATTATTTACCCATTATTTAACAGAAGTAAATGCAGTAATAAGCATTATTATATAGCATTAGCATGGATGTTAGGGTTAGTGGGTTAGTGGATAAGGGTTAGCCCTAACCCTATTAAATAATGTATACATTACTACCATGGTTAACGAACACTATTAATTAATTATTATTATCTTTTTTATTATTATTAATAATAATAATATTATTAACTATTATTATTAGTTAACCATTTGCTAACTGTTAAATAACTGTTAATTCATGCTTATTACTGCATTAACTCATGTTTATTAATGGTTAATGAATGTAGCCTTATTGTATAGTGTTACCATTGGAGTTATACAAAGAAACATGTACGTTCTTCATTAAACACAAGTGGTGTAGCAAGAAGGTTCACACATGATTAACACTCACAGAGGAGACGCTCTCAGAAGAGAGAGACGGGTTTCTTGATGTGTCTTGCGAAGATAAGGAGGGACTCTGCAGAGGGTAGGGAGAGAGTACTGCTCGTTCCACTGTAGAGCTACCGCCTCTACTGGACTGCGAATAAGATCCATCCAGTGGAAGTGATAGTGCTAGTCACTGTTCATTAATGGACCTCAGAGGGCTGGCAGGGATGTAGGGAGGGATGAGAGAAGTGATGGATAATGAGAGTGCATATCCAGAGTCTATCCTCAATGGCAACATCAAGGATGTGAACCTGTTGCAGTCTTGACTTGTTAAACAGTGGGCCAGTCGGCTAATAAGGCAGAGCTTATAGGGTTCAAATATTTTGGTATTTTTTTATATTTGTCTGATAGAAATGAAATGACTCTTAATAATCTACAACTGTATACAGGTTGTAACGTGGGAATTACATTAAAGCTAGGGTTGGCAATTTGGAGCAACCAGTTAGAGTAAACTCGATTTTTCAAAGTATCCAACTGAAAAAATCCTAACCATCCCTTCAGGCCTCCCTTCAAAGCCACTCACCCAAAACATGTGAGTAGTTCTTTAGCTTTAGAAATATTATCATGTCATAATTAAACTCAACAAATTGCCATTATTATAACAACCGGTTCTAGTATTACGGTGTACAGCATTTCTGCTTGTGGTTTGTTCAAGTTTTTATTTTATTTTACAAAATATATATTTTTTGTTTATTACAACAGTGAGGAGAGTAACGCTGAGCAAACGCCCCTGCTGCCCACCAAAGTTTACCTGTTAATATTTCAATAAAAAGAACAATTTGCTAAACCTTGGCCACAATATCTGGACTTGTCTTCATATAACAATGTCTCGATTTGTTTACGTAATTATGGTTATGGTTGTATTTTATTAATCCCCAATCTGGAAGATGTTTTGTAATTGTTTTGGGGATTAAATAAAAAGTTGATCCCACGTGTTAGTGAACTTTTTTTTCAAATCAAGAGGTTTTTTTTATATTTAGAAAAGATTCTGGGGGCTGACCCCCAGAAATACTTAATTCGGGCCCAATACAAACATTGGACTGGCATTTAACAGGCCTTGCGACAGCCACAGACACTGGATCTTTTCTTTTTTTTCATCCGAGCAGAACCTTTTTTGTAAGAGCACCCTCAGAGCGCCTTCTTTCATCTTCCTTTGACTTCATCCTTTCGCCTCGCAGTCTTGTTGCCTCTAACACTGGCTCCCCTTTTGTAGATCCAAGGTTATAGGAGCCAAGTCTACACAATCCTAATGCTTTAAAGGACTTGGGCGGCCTGAAAACACAAACAAGGAAAAGCTGACAGAAAAGCAATTTAACACATGACTTGGTTACATAGAAGACCCATTAGAAGAGTGAACAAAAACGATTATACACATAGGGTCGCTAAATGCTTTACTGTTGATTTCTTGAAAACATAACATCTAACATTTGCTAACAAAGAAGTGCCACATACTCATCACCAGCGATTTGTATGGTTATTTGTTACCGGGAAGCAAAAACATAAATATGTATATAAATGTAACAGGAAAAGGAAATAATCATAATAATAATAATAATAACAACAATAATTTCTCTTATTCCTTTTACGAAGTGGTCACAACACACTCAGGCATTTTCAGATTTGACTCCACCAAAAAGATGTACATTTGCTAGCCATTTATAACACTGTTTTATTTTATTGTGTTTTGCATTCTCACCTTTGTGGTGAATCATTTGTGGAACACGATACAACCATGGGTTTTCTCTCAGTTTGACTAATTTGAGCAACCATACACAACGCAAATCATCTGCATTTTGTCTGTTCTCAAAAAGCGTGGTCGTGCATATCCAGTGCATGTATAGCCAGGGAGCATGTCCTGCCCTCCATCAAATTTTGGTTCCCATAGTGGCATCATCTGTCAACAACCTATAGGCATTCTTGGCAGAATATTACAGGAAAATATTCATATTCATCCCTAAAGGTAAATTCAGGTGTCACAGCAGCAAAAGCGACCAGAACATAGATCTCTCTCTCTCTCCCTCAATATGTGCAATAATGTCCAATACAATAATGGCAGTAAAGAATAGAAGCAAAAACGTTTGATTTAGCTCTTAACCACCCAATGAACTACAAACAATCTACATTTGTTCTAATCCCTTGGATGCAGAAGTCAATCAGGAGGAGTAGCTAGGCGCCGACCAGGCCGGAGTCGGCATACGAAGCCGTATCTGTATTGCTGTGAGAAGTTGGTCCCTGGTGTGGGTTTACTCAATACAACACCACAGTGCCCCGGGTGTTCAGCTGCTGGAGGAACAACTCCAAGCGTCTGTCTCTCCATCACCCCCCTCCCCCACACCACCACCCCCTCCGCCTGAGAGGGCGAGAGCTGCATCACATTGGTTGGTGTAACACAGGCCCAGACAGGTGGATAGATAGCTCTCTCACTCACTCTCTCTCCCTCTCCATATGTATGAGAATTATATGTTTGTGAATGTATTTTTTTGCCCAAAATAGTATAGTATTGTATAGTGTTCTTTTTTCATGTGCACGTGTGCATGTGTCGTCTTTTCATCTTGTGTGTCTGTGTGTGCTTGTGCATGCGTGTATATGTAAAGTATTATTTATGTGTGTGTGTGTGTGTGTGTGTGTGTATGTGCATGCATGTGTGCAGTATTATGTGTTTCATCTTGTTTTCCTGTGACTGTGTGTGTGTTTGTGTGCGTGTCTCCAAAAGAGCACTGAATGTCTCATAGGTTATCAAGGGGTTACACTGCAGGTCGGGTGACTGTTTGCACCTTAGTGACATTGATTTGTCATGTATTTGAACACACATGCCTGCACACTGTCACTGCCCACGGGCACTTCAGAGAGATGCTCAACACTTTCATGGAGTTAAACCACACTCGGAACACCTCGGTCCCTGATGTGTGTCTTGCTGATGGCAACAGATTGTGTGTGTGTGTGTGTGTGTGTGTGTGTGTGTCTATGTGTGTGTGTGTGTGTGTGCACGAATGTGGGTGTGTGCGTGTATGCATGCGTGTGTGTTTGTGTGTGTGTTTGTGGATGGATTCCTATATATAAAATATATAGTACTTATTGAAATTGCAATCGTTTCTTCTCTCCCAAATAATTTGTATCCAGATGCAGGATGCCAGACAGACCTTACAATGGATGACATCGAGAGGATGGAAGATGTGTTGAAGCAAACTTGATGTGCTTATGATTACAGCACTGGAGACACAATACAGCCAAGAGAATAAAAAGAAAAAGACCACGTTTTACACAGGCCATCCCAGCTTCTGGGTGTTGCTGAAGGTTTTTCAGCTTTGTAAGCCATAGAGCTCCTGTAACCCTTCGTCTGCACTTGCTAAATGTGAACAGTTTATGTTAGTGTTGCTGAGGTTGAGACCCAACCTTCCTCTAAGTTTTGGCCTTTAGGTTCAACATTTCATATTCAACTGTTTCGCGGGTTTTGTATCTACTTCATCAAAAGTTTGAGTTTTTAATAGATGCCAATGGCATTCAGGCAAGCATTTGTGTACAGGGTTGCTTGCTAGATCACAAATCTGGTCATGCAGTAACACAACCAGGTGAGACCCTTTCCATGATTGATGAGATCGGTGTCATTTGCTGTACATTGTCAAATTTGTAAGAAGTAATTTGTTCTAGTTTAGAATTTCACAATATTAAAGGCACAATATGTACGATTTTGGCTTTAAAATAGCTAAAAACAACTAGAACTATGTTATGTATTTTAGTTTCTTGTGTACTGACCCTATCCCAAAGGTTTCAACCATTTCTAAATTCATTGAGATCTGTACTTTTAGAATGGAAACGTCCCGGACAATTTTGTCGAGTCTTAACGGCGTCATTTCCCCTTAACAACTAGCAACCGGGAAAGACGGGAAACAGAGTGAGGAAGGGAGTCGGTGAACTAGATAGCTATCCACTCAATAGTTTTTTTCATTCTATTGTTTTTATTGCTCACTCGTGATGGAACATGAATATTCAGTCCAGTTTGCCGCGACTTCTGTGGCCGAAGCTGTCCCTGTAAAGCGCAAACGTACGGGTGAATCAAACGACCCAAGATTATCTGACAAGAGGAGAGATACGAGAGTAAACATTGGTGCGGCATTCCCAAGATGGAGAGCTTCGTGAGGAGCTAGGACTATAGAGACGCCAATCTTGCATGTGTTCTACCAGACAGGTAAGGCCCATTTGGCTCACGTTATCCGAATAATAGTACAAACAACTAATAATAGCATGCGGTACATTATTTTGATGATACTGTTGGAAAACTGTAATTATCCTCAATGTCGATAGTGTAACAGTATTATATGATGATAGCACAATGCAGTTAGTCATATTGTAAGATCCTCGAGTTTTTATGAATTAGAACGAGTAACGTATTTGTAAAATGTCTCAGAGACACTGCAAAAACCCCACTAACGTTAACGTATAACGAGATATAACGTCCCGTTGTAAATATATATAATTGGGCTGGGGAATTGGCTTTGTTGGTGTGATAATCAGAATGTTAAATGTATTATAACATTGTAAACTTAAACCGTATGTAGGCTATCAATCACTGAACCATACATAATAAGTAAATAAACACGCGTTTTCCTCTTTTCGTGATCCCGTGTCACTGATATATGTATCGACACAAACGGTAGGTGGTGAGACAAACGGGGTAGCGTAACAAAATACAATAGTTTCATATGGTTACGTATTCTGTCTTTGCAAATAGTTAGAACTACTTACTAAAGCCAATCTCGGATTGAGTGCTTCTGCGATCTACAACGTTCGTAAACCATGACTATATTCAGTGTTTGTGTGTGGTGTAAGGAAATAGTGAGGCTCACTATGTTTATAAACCATGACTATATTCAGTGTTTGTGTTTGGTGTAAGGAAATAGTGAGGCTCACTATGTTCATAAACCATGACTATATTCATTGTTTGGTGTAAGTATATAGTGAGGCTCATCGCGATTTCACCGAGGCATGTTATGAATTGTTGTTCGTTAGTATCCCCTGCCTTCATTTTTTCTATCAACGTATTATCCGTTCGTGGCACATGCTAAATAACTTTTACTTCACATAGTTACCAAACAGGAGGACCATCCACGTCAACTCCTACCAAGAGACCTCGAAAGCCTGTTGAAGTCCTTTCTACCTTGCAGCCTCCACCAAAGCACTATCCATTTAAAAATATATATATATATTATTAGAATTATTAGAATATCACTTCTCCACTATTCTCTGGAGCCTGGCATTTAAAAACTTTCCATGTCAGAAATAGAATCACAGGTCCTACATGAAAGGTGACGTTATATAAAGGGTATGTGGTGTTGGTTGTTTTAAATTAACACTAGGCTGTACACCAAAGTCCTTTAGCATCCAACAGAATGTGCAGATATTAATTTTGATGAGGACTATGCAACTATCAGCAGACTGTAATAGCTGTACTTTGATATGCTACTGTTCTGTCTGATTGAAGAGTGGTATGGCCATGGTCTATATTTTTCTGAGATGGTAAATTATGGTTATTCCTTCTCATCTGAATGCAATGTCTTTGCTTCTGTATTTAATCACATACTCTTACTACTATTTGAATAAGCAATGCCTTACAAAGAAGGCAGTATGAAACCATACAACGGATATAACAACAATAAATTATTAAATGTACGAAGCAATTACTAACCATTCACTTCTATAAAATATATTTCTAAAGAAGATAACAGGAGTGATGTTGCTAACAGTAACTATAACAGTGCTGCCATGAACCCAGTGTGCTGGCCATTTGGGTCTGGGTAATGGTCACTTATCCTGCACACTCCTGCTGATGCCGTCCCTCTTCCTCTACCCACCCTCTTCCTCTACCCACCGGTCTTCCTCTTGCCGCACCGCTTGCTCTTCCTGTCCCTTTCCTTTTTCCTGTGGCCGTCCCTCTTGTGTTTCCCTGTGATAGCTATTGCCCCTGCTATGGGGGGGGGGGGGGGGGGGGGGGGGGGGGGGGGGGACTCCAGGTCTCATCAACAGTTGACATTGATACATCCAATGAGGAGCTATCAGTCTTCCTGCAACTTACAGTATTCACATGTCAACAGAAGCATTTACAAAAATCTTGAGATACGAGAGGACATGATCAGCTGACAATATTTATGTGGCTACATTGAAAGAGCTATCATGGGTTTTAGCTAATTTTAGTACTTTTACTTATTGTGTGTAAATCATTTAGCAATATATTTGTTAAATTAAACAGTCTTCATTCTGTAAATTATTAGTTATTACTTCTCCATCTTATTTGGCTATAATGAAGTATTCAAATGGGGTTTCTCCAGACCTCTGAATATGGTTAACCTGTAGCACAGGAGTCAATTTTCAGTAAACAGCTATGAGTTGCTGATGTTTGCACATTTTATGCTAGTTTACATACTTTGGGTTGCACCGACCAAGATTATGTTTTAACCTGCCATAACACAAATTGTTGTAACTAGATATCGTAGTGTGAACATCAAACAACTGTCACTTTTTCTGTTTACACAATGAAATCACAAGTTTCTACAGTCAAAATCAAGATCAGCAATGGTTAAACCTCCCAAAAAAAAAACATTTCCTGTTGGATAGTGTGTTCAAGCCAAATGGTTTAATGATACAATGCTATTTGGCAAGGTTAATAAAGCAAAATGCATGTCACTAAGTAGAGTAACTTGGAAGCATTTTTACTTGAAAACTAAAAGCATTCACTCACCCTGACGAAAACTAGTTGTCCTTTAGTTTCTTTGTTCCAAATTCGTGCACTCCTCTGCACACAAATAAATGATATGCCTCCAGCCTTTTTTAGGCTTCCATCTGATCCCTGGTGTATGATGCACTATGAGATAAATGCTATAGAGTTTACAGAGAGACTCTATAGCGGGTGAATCTTTAATATTGTGCAATAAATCATTTGATTGCAAATTGTTGACATAAACAGAGCACTGCTGATTTGCATTCTCCATTTCACTTCCTGCCCTCCATGTAAAATATGTGCGTCACAGGTCGTCACGTGACTGCAAACAACCTATTGATTTGATCCATGCCAGGCCGTTAGACTACTGACAGACGCCGAGTAAACACAGTGTAATCATGACAAACCAATGAGAGATAGGGGCTCAGTGTGTTTCTGGTGTAGCCATACAGAAGTAAACCTGACCTCCAACCACCGACCCCCATGCATCTTCCCTGACAGAACACCACCGAGCGGACCGGGTGTGTGGGGGGGAGGGGGGGGGGGGGGGGGGGGGGGGGGGAAGCAGCTAAGCCGAGGAGGCCTTGGCAGCGTTCCCAGATGATAAAGGGAAGTCTTTGAGGAGAGAGTGTTTTTCTTTTTGATTCTAAGCAAGAGGTCCGAGCGTTTTCTACCGCGGAGTGCCTGTTTCCCCCCCCCCCCCCCCCCCCCCCCCCCCCCTCTGTGAAAAAGGCCGGGTGTTCCCTCACCAGAGACCGACTGTGAGCGATGATCGGGATGAACGCTTCTGTGCCTTCCTCCGACAGAACACCAAAGGAAACCGCAAGCGAAAATGTTTGGTTTGTAGTTGACTTGCGAAGGGATGCAAAATGGGGGCGCTGTGAAAGGTCACATCAAACGTAGGGCGAAGTTCTGTAGCACCGAGAGAGCGAGAGTGACATTAAAAGAGGTAGAGTACAGCTAGAAGAGAGAGAGAGAGAGAGACAGTAAAAAAAAGGAAAGATATTTTCTATTTCACATGTAGATCATGCGTGCGGAGGATGATTGTTAATGTGATAGCGGAGACTAGTACATTGTAGTCCTTTGATGCCACCATCAAGGAGAATCTCACCCTGCGGTATGTTCCTTCTGTGTCCTCATCTCTCTGATACACTGGGTTTCTGCATTGACCCCGGTACCATCGCCTTGAAAGATGGCTCACAGAGAGACGTTTTGGAGGGGTTGGGGTCACTCAGTGTAGGAGGCCCAGTGTACACAGCAGAGCCGTTGAGGGTTAAGAGATCCTGTTATCTGGGACTCCATTAGTACCGCTTCAGTGAAGAAAAAGACAGACAGACACACAACAATCATCCAAAACTAGAGTAGAATAGAGTTGAATATAGAAACTTTATTGCAAAAATAGCCATTTCAGATTTTGTAAAATGACCTTTGTGAACGAACAGGGAATCCAGATCTCATGGAATATGCCACCCCCACACAACATGAAAAAAAGAAATATATATATATAGGTTGATAGATCCAGATATATATATATATATATTGATACACTCGAAGAGGGTAGATAAGGTTGTGACTACTGCCTTATGTGTAGATTATGCAGCAATATACTGAAACCATCACTGTGACAATAAGATAATTCCTTCCATTTCTTCAGACGTTATTATATTGTCATGATGGGAAAAAATATATAATATATAATAACGCTTTCTAAGATATGAAAAAGTTGTTCTTTCTATTTATTTTTCTCTCCTTTATGTTGGTTGGATGATCAAATTATATTGATTGGAACGAGATGTGGGGCAGTCTGTTGTGTTCCCACTGTGAGACACTGTAAGTGGGGGCCTTGCAGTTGCCTTGCAGTTGCCTTGCAGTTGCCATGACATCAAAGTGTAAGAAACTTCCAAATAAAACGATTCATCCATCTCCCTCCACAGGCCTTCATCTGGACTTGGCAATCAAACTATTTTATACCTATCTATTTCTATTATCTCTTTATATAATTAGTTGTTTATAGTTTCCACTAAACTAAACGGAACAGGGTGGAGGCATTTCCTTTAACCATGGCCTCACTCCAAAAGCAATCAAGCACACCCCAAAGTGTGCTCTTCTTTCACAAACTCAACAACCTGGGGCGGTGGAAATGAGGGAGGGGAGAAAAGCAGAGAGAGAGAGCAAAATATAACTGTGTGTTTGTGAGATAGAGAGCCAGAGAGAGGGGAAGAAAACAGTATGTTTGTGAGAGAGAGAGAGAGAGAGAGAGAGAGAGAGAGAGAGAGAGAGCGAGTGAAAACAGCATGTTTGTGAGATAGAGGGGCAGATAGCGAGTGACAGAGGGGGAAGTGACAGAGTAAGAGAGAGATAGTGCGAGAGAGAGAGAGATAGAGTGAGAGAAGAAAGGAAGAAAAGAGAAAGAATAGATAAACTAGGGTGCCTGGAAAGCGGCACCTAGTCGGTTTTACCCACATTTCCAGAATGGCGGTGACAAATAGGCAAGTGCCATTTGAGAGTGGGTGGGCTGTGATGGGATTCCTGTCAGAGCTGGCAGCTCTAATTAGAACTGCGCCGCGGCGGGCTAAGAGGAAGCAGCGGGCGCGCAGCCGAGGTCACCGGTTCAATGACTCACTCAACACACAGCCAGAGTTCACGGTGCAGACACACACACGCATACACTCATGCCAGTCCTGCCCATACACACACCGTTTCCCCCTCTCTCTCTCTCTCTCTTCCACTCTCTCTCTCTCTCTCTCTCTCTCTCTCTCTCTCTCTCTCTCTCTCTCTCTCTCTCTCTCTCTCTCTCTCTTGCTCTCTCTCACCCACAAGCATACATGAACACTCACACAGGCACTCACACTTTAACACACACACACTGACGAGCACACACACTGACACGCACGCTCATACTTTCATTCACACAAACACACTTTCAAAGGCCCACACACTCTCTCCCTTACTCACACCCACAACACACTCACGCACGCACACATGCAAACACACACATGCACACAGTAAAAGTCCTTTACTGTCCACCATATCAGCTTGACAAATAGAGGATCAAAATGCCATGTGACGACCTCCTCTCGTTGATGCTCTATGGTGACTCTTGAGTACCACGTGAGGGAGAAAAAAAAATCATTCCTCTTGATGATATCCTAATTAAATCTGACTGGAGACTCCAATGTGCAATGTAATGTTAACACAGCAGTTTAAGCCCAAAACAATCCAAGACATCCATCTCCGACTGCTCACAGCAGAATGTGACATTTTAATCCCCACGGCTCACCTCTCCCCTGTGGAGTTCCACTGATCCTCTGGCAACCCATCCCGTGTAAAATCTGTTTCCGCGCTGTTATCACAACACAGACCTAAAGCACGCCAGCGCTTGCTCTGGAAACCTGTTACTGTTTGCCTCGTGTAATCCTTGTGCTCTTCTGTGTATGACTAAACCCTCACTGACATTCACCGTGTGAGGAGCTCACCTTTCCTGTCCCAGGAACCCAAAACTGAACTGACATGGCTGTGTTGCTCCATTCTTGCATGGAGCGACCCACACACACCCACCCACACACACAAAGCCACACACACATGAGACTACATGAACACACATGCACACACAGGAAACGGAGTGATGCATCCAAAGCTCACGTGTGCACATACATTTCCTCACTGACAATCATGCATGTGCGCACACACACACACACACACACACACACACACACACATAGTGTGTCACATGTCCCTTTAAATGGCAACCGGAAAAGGGCTACATGAGTCAACTGTCAAACACTGCACTGGGATTGGAACCTGAGGGACTGTGCTCAATCTGGGGGACATCACGCTAACCCCCCCCCCCCCCCCCCACACCCCCACAGCTCTCTCAGCTTGGCACTCGCCCCAGACTGCCCCCTTCCCTCCACAAACTGATATCCTTTAAAGGCTGCCCCTGGCGAGGCCAGTCTACATAGATCTAAGTTGACAGGTGAGCCAGAGGGAAACAAGACCAATGACCCACACAACGCTCATCCCATGCAAAAGACAGAAAAGAAACATGGAAAATGCAGTTAAATTGTTTGCCTTTACTCAAACTCTTTCCTTCCCCTTCACCGTCTCATTGATACTGTTTTATTTTATCTTTGTTTGGTGTTATATTGTCCTGTGTTCTAGCCATGTATATATCCATCAATCCATCCACCCATTCCAGTTTCTTGGTTGATTATTTGAATCATTTGAAGAATTGACAGAAGACTACCAGAGTTAGTTATTCTCTTTGGTCACTTGTTAGCAGTGACCATTTATTTCAGTTTGCTTATTTTAGCAAATCAAGAAATAAATGTCCAATCGTTTTTTCCAGTCCTCTAGAATTGTAAACAGCCTATTTGAGGTGCTACATTTATTTTATTGTTTCAGTGCTACCAAATGTTATGTAAGTCAGCAATTCATTTTCCTAGTGTCTTAAAATGTCCTTACGATGTTAATCGAAAATGTAAGCTTGTGTACCTAACTGTACTATGCTAACAAAACTAATTACAAACTTTTTGTTGTTGTAGAGCTTTAATTTAAGTGCATCGTAAAGTATTAATGTATTACGTTTGACAACATTTCACGTGCAATGTTGTGCAATGTTCTTGAACAGCTACTTTAATAAGTTAACCTGGTTCATATTGATTCAGGAAGACATTATAGTCTTAATTATCTTAGTTCTAGCTTTTGGATACATGTCCTTGTAAACAGAATGCCTTTGATGTCAAATAAAACATTTATAAATACCATTGGTCTAGAACGTTTTTCCCTGTTCAAATAGATTTTGGGCGTCATATTGAAATTCGGAAACAGCTTTGGACAGCATCACCGTCAAATACAAAAATGCTTACTCTTTGCTGGAAATACAACAGCACAGCAACTTTCACAATAGAGGCGCTTTGACGTTGGAAGCTTTTTGGATGTCATCCCCTGTCTAGTTTGAGTGTTCCAAGCATAATCAGCCTTTCCTTCATGTTTACCATTAACACTGACCCATTCCAAAAATGTCCTCACCACCATCAACCAAACAAAGAGATAAGTGTAGCAGAGGATGTTGTCTAGTAAGTGCAACTGATCATGTTCTAAAGGAAGTACTGACATAAATGAATGCCTCATCTACGCATGCTGCATTTAAAAGCACCCTGATTTATTCACCTTGAATGACCCCACTCTTGTTAAACTCCTGCCAGAATACGGTGGCCATGTATTTCCAGCAGTGTATCGAGCAGGTTTAAATGGTAATATCTTAATGGTACTTCTTCTTACAGGCCCATTCTCTCAGAATTTGTAAGTATAAATGTCATTAAATACATATTACCCCAAGGCACTCCATGTTGTACATGCTTATGTCAAGGGTCTCCGAAAACCCCCGAATCCCATCAGCAACCATCCTCTTTCTCTATGGCTATAATAACCCGGTTCCATTGATGCAGCTCAGTGAGTAGTCCAAAATGCAATCATGCAATGGAAAAAATAAAACTCTCTTTCGAGCTAATCTTAATATGATGTCTCACTTCATGGGCTTAAACACAGCGACGTCTGCAACTATCACTGGGTAAATACAGCCTTCCTGGCAATAGCGTACAAAGGGTAGATTTGACATCAGGCTTCCCTCTTTTTCCACGTTGATTAAGGGCTGATTTTGTAACGGAGCCACGCTTGCAGGTTAATTACCGCTGCATTCTTTAAGATGAGCGAGTGCATTTTAATTCCTGTTTGGTGTCATTATCTATGGAGATATAGGGTCATTAGTCGTTGTTCATCATCCTGTCTACAAAGGTTCTTTATTTGGATAAGACGCCCCAGACATGGTCGTCGACGGGTCGATCTCCTTTAATGTTTGTGCTCTGTCAGAGTGATAATTGGCAATACTTCCTGCCCCCAGACACCTCTCTAATAAGCAAAACTAGCTACAGCTAGTAGGTGAGTAGGTGAGACAACTGATATATGTAAATCGGGAGTTTGTGGTGCTTTACGGTAGAGTGAAATCATTTTATTCAATATTTAAATAATTATTGACATGGCTGACATTCATTATATTAAGATCAGGGAGGTGGTAATCTATTCCCTGTCTAATAGTGTTTAATTGAGCCTAGGCCTCAGACTTCAAACAGGAGCTCCATATTAGGAATGGAAGCAGGTTCCAACCAAGAGTCAAAATATACATCACTTAACTGCAAATTCCCTTAAACAGGGACAATAAATTGCTGTGCGGTATTCATGTGCGTCATAGACGATAACTGCTTGCCGCTTAATTTTAATTACATTAAGGACTTCTATTTTAAGTACCAAGTCTCACAGGTTTTGCTGTCTACCAGAATTAACTTGGACATGATAATTTTTCCCCATGATCATAATTATATCAAAGGTGTTTCTGGTACATTGCATTTACATTTCCATATTTGGAGAAAGAAAAGTGAAGGTGTAGTTATTGAGGAACTCTGCAGGATCCTATACTATATTCTGTCATGTCAGAAGAACTTCATGTTCAACACCGACTGACATAGACTTCCACCTCTAGAATAATGGATTTGGATGTCTAGCAAAGCACTCATGAAATAGAGTCTGTAGAAGTTAGATCAAAATCCAGTTTCCAGTCTGATTCTTCCAAAAAGACTGCAGAGTCAATACTTCACGTTCAATACTTTATTCGTGGGCTCACGCAGGATCCCCAAAACAACCACTACAGTCCTTCCATGGTCACAATTATCTCTGCTTAATTCTGCATGTAAAATCCTGCGTGCTCTCCCATTATTCTTCTCCTATACTTCTCCCATTAAAGTTTATTTTTTTATCACACAACACAGTATCTTAAAGCACATGACAAGGGCGGGGCTCTTGGTTACCTCCAACCTGTTATCATACAAAAAGGTATAACCCACAGATTGCTATTGGCTTAGTTATTCAAACAAGCCAATCACAAACCGCCTACACTCTCTCTAGGCTAAAGACTTGGCGGGGTGTGATACCTGGGCCAGATGGGCCCCCGACCTGTTGATCTGAGGGGGGTCTGTCGTTGGGCTGTGAGACAAAAGAAGGGCCACTTGATGCTAATACCAACCCCTCAGTTGCTCCGTTGATCAATTGCTTTAAGAACAAAAGGGAGTTTAGAGACAGACATCTGGCAGGGAGAAGGATGAGAACAGGATGAAGGTAAATATACATAATTTGTTTGATCAACTCAAACTGGGGTTCAGAGAAAGGGATCTGGCAGGGAGGGGCGTGAGGGCAGGGAAAAGGTGTCGTCAACTAACAGTGGGGGTCAGAGACAGGGCTCTGTCAGGGAGGAGGAAAAACAGCACGAGGCGAAACTATATCTATTTTAACAATGAATACAATCCTCAACATTCCTCCATTTGAGACTTCTAAATCTCACCAATCATCATTGAAGATATCCATGCAAGAGAGCACCCGCCCAGCATAAAGAAAAAAACGTGTATGTAAAAAATAAAACGTTACCAAACACTAATATTTCAAAAATAAAAGACAATCACCAAACCCAAATACTACAAAAATGTAAACAATCACCCTATCAAACATGCAGTGCAACTCAGTCCGTGTCCAGCTTTCATTACAAACATGTTGACTGTGGCCCCAACCCGACAAACAAGTAAGCAATCCTGCATCCCCACATTATTCAATTCCAAGAGGAATTGAACAAGCAAAGTGGGCAATGCGATAGCAGCGTCTGCTGCTGTCGATTTGCTGGTCTCTGCTGTCGGTCTGCTGGGGAGCTCCTACTCCCTGATGCTTCGTCCTGGTCGCCAACCAATGTAGGTTGGTATCCCACACTGACACTGAAGAGGGTGGGGGCACCAGTGTAGCAGGAGAAAATGGCAAGGTCACTGAATCGCTGTCTTTTAGACTGGTGGCTCTCTCCCGATTGATGACAGCTGGTGCAGACCCATTCCATTCTGGTTGTAAGTTCTGGACTCATCCTGGTAGTCTGCAACATCTGGACTGGACACCCCAGTCTCTCCTAGGCCTGGGCTGGCCCCTGGGCCTGCATCGTCTCTCCGTCTTTCGGACTGGCTCCTGCTCCAGTCTGTGCCGATGGGTTTGCTCATGTCTCGCTGTACTTCTGGTGCCATGTCCATTAGTCCGCTGTACACGACTGATTGATCCCTTGTACGATTGCTTGTACTTTTATTTTCCATTAGGGTGGGGGGTGAAACTGGTGTGGTCCACGCTGAGGGAAAGGAGAATGCACCTGTCATGCCTGTGCATCCTCTCTGGAATTGGTCAGATCCATCTGTTTTGTTGAAGTTTGGGTGGGGCGGTTGTTTGGTGAGCTGTTCTTGGGGTAGTCCTGGATGTTCCTCTCCTACTACCAGTTGGTGTGTGTGGTTTGTCATATAATCCAGACTTGAGCACTGGGCAGAGGGTTTTGGTTAAGTACAAATGGGGGATGTGTTTAGGTAGACGGGTGGTGGTGGTGGTCGTGTGTTGTTTTGTGGTATTCGGGTCAGGTTATCTTCCGGCCATTGGGCATGGGTCTCGAGCAGTGCGTACGCAGGGCATTGATCCTGGAAATGACCTGTTTGTATGCATCCCCAGCATGCATTGTTTGAGTGGGTATTGGCTCTTCCACTGCCTCGCCCTCTCACCATTCTGCCTCGGGTTTGCCCGTCTCTTCTTGCCCATTGGTCAGTCCGTGGGTCCTCATATTGCATGCGATCCAGTTGGGCAGGGTACTGTTGTTGCGGGAGGTATTGTGGTTGCTGTGGCTTCATTTGTTGTGGTGACATGATGAGTGACTACTGCTGCTTGCATCATTGGTGGAGCTTCTTGCTGTAGTTCCCTTTCTTCCAAGGCAGCCAGTTGTTTCTTAACCAGATTCTTGTGTGTCCTGTTTGTTCGGCCCTGATACATGACAGCTTGATCCTTTAAATATTCTCCTGCTTGCCTCAGAGCTTTGTCTTCTGTTTGCTGTTTCTTATGTTCGTTAATTTCTATTATTCTCATGGCGTCTTTGAACAGTTCTTTTTTTACTTAGATGGCCTCGTAGGAGGGAGACCAGTGCCATCGCTTTGAATGTGTAGCTTTCTTCCACTTCTACTTTTTCTTTCCATGAGGGTGGGGGGGTGAAATTGGTTTGTTCTGCGCTGAGGGAAAGGGAGAATGCACCTGTCATGCCTGTGCATCCTCTCTGGAATGGGTCATCTCCATCTGTTATTTTGAAGTGTGGGTGTGGTGGTTTTATGGTGAGCTGTTCTTGGTGTAGTCCCGGAAGTTCCTCTCTTACAACCATTTGGTGTGTGTGGTTTGTTGTAGAATCCAGGCTAGAGGACGGGGCAGAGGCTCTTAGATGAGTGTCAGTATGGGTCGTGTCTTGTTTGACGGGGGGCGTTGGTGGTCGTATGTCATCGCCCTTGACGTTCGGGACCTTTTTGTCTTCCATCTGCTTTGCTAGCATACGTCTCAACCTTTTGTGAGCTTGTTCTTGCCATTGTGAAAAGCAGCGGCGGTGTGTGGGTTGTCCAAAGTAAAATATTTTGGAATCCCGACCTGTCAAGGCTTTGTTGATGCATTGTTGGGCTGTTTCGTCCCATGAGCCCTCTTGTGGCCATGGTGTACAGGTTTTCTTGATCCATTTAATCCATGGATGAAATGAACTGTGAGACAATGGCTGTGAGACAAAAGAAGGGCCAGTTGATGCTAATACCAACCCCTCAGTTGCTCTGTTGATCAATTGTTTTAAGAACAAAAGGGAGTTTAGAGACAGACATCTGGCAGCGAGAAGGATGAGAACATGATGAAGGTAAATATACATAATTTGTTTGATCAACTCAAACTGGGGTTCAGAGAAAGGGATCTGGCAGGGAGGGGCGTGAGGGCAGGGAAAAGGTGTCGTCAACTAACAGTGGGGGTCAGAGACAGGGCTCTGTCAGGGAGGAGGAAAAACAGCATGAGGCGAAACTATATCTAGCTTTTTAACAATTAATACAATCCTCAACATTCCTCCGTTTGAGACTTCTAAGTCTCACCAATCCAATTAATGTAATCCTCAACAAGTCCTATATAGTTTGCTACATCTATGACATGATGAAAGCATACACTAACAGGCCACAAAACTGCATGAAGCTGCACTCTTCACCACCTCCAAGTATGTTTGAGCTGTATATATATATATAAGTCTATATACATATAGAACGAGTTGTTCCTGGCCGCAGAGAGGTGGGTTAAATACCAGAAAGCCGCCCCATCACCAACGAAGCAGATTCAAGCAAAAGCACCTTCACATTTATTCTTATAATGGAAGAATATTTAAAAAATATTTATATATATATATATATATAATATATTTAATTTAATTGTACAACTGTTAAGTTATACTCACAAATCTGAGTCTACTCTTTTGTCACCGTAGCATTCACTTTACACAGAAGGCCAATATTGATTGCAGGTATTCTGGGTTTGGGTACTCTGAAACACTTTTAATGTGGAATGGTCCAAGGCAAACTGATTCAGAGTTGAATCCACCATAGGGCTTTAATCTAGAAGTTTCCTCACAACCACAGTGGCCTCTGCAATGGGAATTAGTATCTTAATGCTTTCCCCTTTACGGAGGAAATTGTGCATCTCCTGATATAAGTTCCTATCCTTCTGACAATTTTCTCAGGCCAGGTCAAAATGTATATTATTGACTTTCCCCATTTTGAGTTGCAAGATGATTTTCCAGAACCCCCCTCATGGGCGAAACAAAATTCTCCCAGCACCCTGGATATTGCTTCTGCTCCAGCCCCAGCTGCAGTCTCTTGTTGTGGGATGTGATCTGATGCATGACTGTCTGGAGGGACTTCTTATACTGCCTGGGGAAGGAAGGTGTCTGCTGAGTCAACCTGCCATTCCATCCAACAAGGTATTTTCACCTATGTGACCACATTCATGGATCCCTGAGGATTTTTCGCAGGGATTAGTCCATAAAGGTTAGTCCATAGTTTGTAGAGGTAAGCTACATTCATGTTTTCCTCGTCCATCTTTCCTGGCAAAAAAACGTTGATGTCAAGCCATCACTGCATTTGTAGTTCGTAATAAATGCTTTGGTGGGAGTGTTCATTAGTTGGTCAGCATAAATTGCTCATCTAACTAAAGGAAAATTCAAGATACAGAAGTTGAGCAGAAGTAATGAAACGTCCTCATTCCATTATTTTCAGTCTTTAATTGAACTCATGGACTACTGTGAAGTACGTCCATTCTTTAAAATGAATGGCATGTGGTAGGTTATTCCTAGTCATGTACCTCCTTGTTGCTATCCTCTACACTGTGGTGATTAAAATGGACCTTCGTTTTAAGGCCGGCGTTCAGGGAACATCTAATTATAGCAAACAAACATTCCCAAGCACATCAATTTAAATGCTAATATGGATCATTTGGATGTGAATGTGAAACAGTCGCCATTGCACTGTCCTCTGTGAGGAAATTCGACTTGAGACTGTAGTTGGTCAACTAGTTTGTACCTATTTGGAAGAAAGTGCTTTTGTGCAGATACATTCAAATAGGTTTCTGTCTGTGTTTTATGAGACTGAAACATCTTGCTTATCAATTCAAGAAAAAAACGTGTTTAGCATAATTCGTGCTGTGAATGAGGGGATTTGTTGAGACTAAATGGTCAAAAATCTTTTTAAACATGTTACCTCCATGGCAAAACTTAATTAAAAAAATAATTAACAATTCAACACACATCCTCATAACACATTTAAGCCTTACTGCTGTAGATAAAGGAAAATGCAATTTTCGTGTTCTGTAGGTCTATAGAATTCAGGTACCAAGAGGTAGAGGAAAAAGCAAGTGTAAAAACTCTGAAAGTAGGTAATTGGTAGCTGTACAAATTCCCCGCTTGCTGATCTGCACAGCAACCTTTAGGTGGCCTGATTGGTTCTGCTGACCAGTGGAGTGCAGCCACCTAGCTCTCCAGAGTGATGATTCAAAATTTCCTGGTGCAGGTAATGTATGCAGAGCCTTCTACATAGCGGAGGACAACCAGGTCTGTCCGTTGAACTCTATGATCTTTCATGTGTGCGGCTGACAACAAGGGTGGTTGAAAGGAGTTCAGTATAGAGGGAAGTGCACACATCTAATTCCAAAGCATGTGCACTCAGCAAAACATATTAAAAAAAAGAAAAGAAAAAAAAGAAGGTAATACTGTTGGGAAATATTACTTTTGTTCAATATCGGTAAGACAACAACATATTTATTGTGCAATAGGTTTCATATTATTTACAAATGATCAGACTGAAGTCACATGTCGAAAAAGCAATTTTTACAGCTGTAATACGATTTGTAGACAGACAGAGTGATGATAAATTTTGGGAATAGCTAAGACAGTTGTCTGGAGTGAGTGCAATATAAAAAATCCTGTTAATTTCAGTTCAGATCAGTTCATGGTGTGTGCGTGTGTGTGTGTGTGTGTGTGTGTGTGTGTGTGTGTGTGTGTGTGTGTGTGTGTGTGAGTCGGGGTAGTGCTCAAAGTTAATGTGTGGGACTGTGTATGTGCGTATGACATCAGAGACAATAATAAGACAAGTTTTGATTCAGCCACTTCTTTTACAAGTGAAACAATAGAGTAAAAATATGTTTTTGTAAATGAATGTGAGACAGAGTCTTGTATTTATCATTGTTGTCACTTTTGCTTCAATTGTTTTGTATCATGTATATTCTTATCAGACGCCAATGAAATCCATGTTTTCATTGGGCTATGAAATGAAAATATAGCGCGATCACGTCACACAACGTTCTCACTCAAAGGATTTCGAGCAGAAACTACCCCGAAGGCATTCCAGCATGGCAAAATTCTGCCGTGCATTGGCTGCCTGGACAGATAGAGGCGAGTGTTAAAAGCAGTTGTTGCGCCGGCTAGTCTGGCATGGATGGCTCTGGAGGGGGCAGGGCCAACGGCCCTTTACCTATCAGGAGGAAATGTAAATGCAAAACATCTGAAGCTCTGTAACAAATGTGAACTTAAAGATGCGTGCTTGGAATGCGGTCCTCTTTGGCGGCCCTCAGACTGCAATACTAGCTCAGTGGCGTTGCCGGGAACTAATATATATATATATATATATTTAAAGTATACAGCGAGCTGGGGTCGGCATACTGTGAAGAGGGCACAGTCTGGTGCAGTAACAAGAAGTCAAGCAGCCCACGTTACATTCATACTCAGTGAATAATCATACCAGCTATCATTATTGTTTTAATTATGAGGCGCACCATTCAATCAACACATGCCATGGAGGTAGCTACTATAAACATACAAAAACAGTGGGAGTTGGTAGGCGGATTTCCCCTGAGGTGTAAATGGTAAAATGGTATATTATTATAAAGAGTATAATATTATATAGTTTGCCTTTGCTTTCTGGGTGTTTTTATGGGGGATAGACAAGCAGCACAAGCAGTAGCATCAGCATATGTTCACAATGAAAAGGCCATTTTTTCTTCTCTGAAAATGTCTAGTCAGGGACCATACAACAGTGAATTCAGGTTCTATCTGTAATCAATTTTAATTACTTAATAATTACAGCATACATCATTGATCATTTGGATTACTTTGTACATTAATGTTGAATCTGTTTAATCCAGAATGTGCCTAATTACCCACTTGGTAATGATGAGGCTGGTTAAATTATTTATTTTGTGTGGTATAATGGTATTTTGTTTATATTTCACTTAGTTGGTGACTGTAATTGTGTGTGTGTGTGTGTGTGTGTGTGTGTGTGTGTGTGTGTGTGCGTGTGTGTGTGTGTAACATGGTTCAACTTTATAGTAGGGTTATAAAAAGGCATGCTTCCTGGTAGATTAGTATAATATCATTAAATAATATTCAACAGTTTCAACTCAACAGCATCCAAGGCTTCAAAGACAAGTCACCTTTACTGAAAGGGAACAGAACCATGACCTCCAGGGTGAATTAATAGTAATTAAAAGCAGATTTATCTGGCTTTTAATAATGAATTCAGTGACAGGTATGATGTATGGGCTGGGTGATGGCATGGAAGAACTGGCTATAAACTACTTTGAAGAGGGGCCATCATGAAAGAACAAGAGGAGGATGGGTGATCAAAATTAGAGGAGAGTGGAATGGAAGATGTGGAGGGATCAACTAGACCCGGACTAGTAGCTGATTGATATTGACCCAAGGAGCACCCTCAAGATATCTTACATCAGCAGCCCACCTCTGGTTTTAATTCTAGTGGCTCTCGTGTGTTTGAAAGGGGTGACTTCTCGATGAGGAGTAATCCGATTGGAATCAAAGACAGGGAGAGAAAAGGCACGGATGCGTGGCTGTCAATCAACGGCGCGGACGAGGGAGGATGCAATAATGGGATAGATGCAATAACACTCTTGCACTTACGGAAGCCATTTGCATTTCCTTTCTATTGTTGAAATGGAGTGACTGTTTGTGCTGGTCACACAAACTCATCTGTAGAGGTTGGGGAAATATTACTAAAATATAACACAGATTGGTTATCAGCAGTTGAAGCAAATCAAATAATTGAGTGTTTTATTCGGTCCGCAGCAGGAATGATACGTACACAATGAACAACATTTAAATTTGATCTGAAAAAATACATTTGAGCAAAATATTAAAAACACTATAATTCATTGAATCTCTCCCGAAATAGAAACATGGAAGAAATCAACCATGTGAACTCACTAAAATGCTGTTTGTAAAATGTCTAAAAAGCTATTATGTCTTTGACAAGCACCATCAATTCAAGATGCACTGGTGTGTGTGTTTTGCATTGAAATGTTAATAAGATGTGCGGATGTGTGCCGTTCTTCCAATTCTATCCAAGAGTGTTTGTTGAGAATGTTAATGATCTTTATTGATGCAGCCGTACACAAATGTACACAGACACACAAGGTAGCATTCTGCACGACACCAATCTGTCTCCTCTTCATGTTTCAAACCCCTTTGTATCACATTGCAACAGAATTATCCTTCGATTAGTCTTTCATTTATTGTGATCGACCAATTAAATCATACGAAAATGTGCCTGTGCATGTGTGTATGTGTCTGAGGGTAGTAATGTGTATGTTTGTGTGTGAGTGAGTGTGTGTGTGTGTGTGTGTGTGTGTGCGTGTGTATGTATGTATGTGTGTTTGTATGTGTGTGTGTGTGTGTGTGTGAGAGAGTGTGTGTGTGTGTGTGTGTGTGTGCGGTGTGTAAATGCCTTAATTAATCCACAGTGACCTTTTTTTGTGTTGAGCATTTTTAAAACAAAGAATATGTTTTAACTAAACTCATTTTAGCCTTTGTAATAACCTTCATTCTCTCACACATACAATTTAGTCCCTTTTTAAATTCTAGTCATTCTGGCCTTTTATGACGCTACATCTAGCAGTCTATACAATGGATTTATACTGTAATTACAGGGTACCTAATGGGAAAAGATGTGTTTAGTTAATATGAATAATACCTTTTCTTAATTTATATTGCCACTAGCTAAAGTGTTGGTACTTGACTTTTTGACTGATTTATGAAAAATAGAGCAATTAGTTTACCAACCAATTACATAATCAATGAAAAGAAATATGCATAGAAAAAAGCATTGGCATATATTTCCAGTAATTCCAATGAAATGTCCATGTTTTCCAGTCTATTTACCGGAATATTCATTAATATGCACTATCTTATCTAATTTCATTACTAACTATTGGCAATTAGCATCTCGTTTATGGGTCTACAAAATTAAATGATTATCTTAATAATTAACAACCTTGGACCTGGCACATGTGAGCTTATTGTAATCATTTTTGGTCCAACCTCTACTGCACCTGCCTGTCAACAAGCTCGAGGGTGGAGGAGCAGCTTGGCTGTGATGGAGGTTGGTAAGGTGGCAGGTCGTTGATTTGTTGATGTTGGACATGGTGCTAATTGGTAATTGTGGGATTTTTAATTTTCCCTTTTCCTTTATGTTCAAATGAACCTTAAACATTTTCTAATATTCACAAGGGAGAAGTCATTTTAGTTTAAACAAGCGCTCTAACGATTTTATAAAATTGCGCATACTGGCTAAACTGTTGGGCATCATGAAGAAATATGAAAGTTTAAACAAAGCAGTGGTGTAATGAAACTCATACATCTTTACTTTGACACAATAAAATATAAATATATATAAAGTTAAACCTGCACTATGTAAGTTTTCCCATTGGCAACCTCTAGTGGCTGGAGTTGTAGCTGAGTGTATAGCTATATACTTTTCAGATTACACTTATTGTCATCTGTTCCCATGGTGGTTGGGCGGAGGGGGGGGGGGGGCAAACATGGACCAGAATAAAGCCATTTATAGAGAAAAATTCCCTGAATGGATTGAAACGTGGATCGGTGCGTTTTATTCTTGTGACACTTTCTAGTTCAGCTATCTTTTTATGGAGTAAATAGCTCCGGTAGACAAGTGACATGGTGCATGTTTAAATAACAAGTGTTTTCTAGGCTTCCCATTAGAAATTCCCATATCCATATTTTTGTTTGTCAGACAATTGCTCATTCATGTCATCAGGTCTCCACCACAGCTAATAGTAGATACTGGTGGGAAGGAACCAATAGGAGCAAGGTAGAAATTATGTCATGCTAGTATGGCAGCTGTCATGTCAAAATCCCCAACTTCTAAGATTGATTTGTGGCACAAATAGTGTGTGATCGGTGATCTGGCCTCTGCACAGGACAAAATAAAAAAATTATTTAATGAGCCAAGTAAGAAAGCCAGTAAGGCAAACACATATAAATCCTATTGGCCAAACTGGAGTGTAACCCTATCTCATTATCTATTCTACCAGTAAACGTTCTGTAGAATGGTTTGTCTCATTTATATGCATTTACAGAAAGGTGTCAATCACATCACATCACAGAAAAGGTGAAGCTGGAGTTAATAGCAGCAAATGTTTTTCAACTCTCCGTGTCAGCCCCACAGGCCAACGGGAACAGGAAGGCTTCATTACCCTTCCACAATATGACAGGAAACAAGCTACAACCTGCCCAGTCCATCAATTACCATTCACCAGGTTTATCATCAAGACGTCTCCCTTTCTCGCAGAATAAGCACAAGACATCCTAAAGAGCAGCACTAACAGCCAGCATCAAGGCACCTTTTCATAATCCGACCTAAACACAAAACTTTTTACGTTTACATATGTTCCCGCTTTGCAATAGGATTGATCATATGATGTAAATGGGGAAGACAACGACTCTTTGACGCAGGTGAGGTCATCCCACAGTCACAGGGCTTATTAGCAATGGCCACCAGGTGACCATGAAAGTGAAAGAGGTTGTCATCTTCGCAATGCTTAGGGACACCTCTTGACTGCCGCCCGAGTTGATAACCTTCAGTTTAAGGATCCCCACCACAGTCATTCAAATTAGGAGCCGCTGGGCGAATAAATGAGAATGAATCACGGGATAATCCACCAAATAGGGCAGACCTCATCAGCAAGAATCCGGCAATATATCTCTTTTAAAAGAGCTCTTTATGTGCGTTGGCCGCAGCCCTCCAATGACAAATGTATTACCTCTCCGATCCAAGCCAAGGTTAAGCGGCGCAGGACCCAAAAGAATCAGAATTGTAAAAGAGGGCATTTCTACATCAGCAACTCTTCTTTTTTGTTCTCTTTGATCATATACGAGACCGTAAGAGATGATTAGTGTCATTCTGAATGATGGATGATGTCCTAGCTCGTTTTATCCCAGACGATAGTGAGGAGGTGAGGACGACATTCATTTTCATGCTAGATACTATCAGCGCCACCACTTTGCACATGCCGATCTCAGTAGGTGAACTAAACGCGATGGAGAGACTGGAACCGGGGAACTGCAGCCACTTGGAAACTAAGAATATGTTGATTTGCATGACTCTCAGTATTGTTTTACAGTCAGTATAATTTGTGGGTGTGTGTTACTATTTAAAGTTCAATCTGTTTTTGGATAAACAAAACATGTATGTTTATTTGATTAGATTTTATGCAGTTGGTTAGATTTTTGTTTTTGGCAGTTTATTGCTGTACATGCTAACATATTTTCAAGCTCTTATTTGCAAAAAAGGCAAGAATAATATAGTGCACAAGTTATGTATGATCTTTAATGGTTAACTCAATTATATTCAATTAGATCCATGTCGATAGGTTTGACTCGTTGAAATGTCATTGAACTGTGCTCTTTTGTCCTAGATGACCTCTTTAGATAGTAATAAAAATGGCACACACACGCACACACAAGGAAACATTCACACACATACCCAAACACGCACACACTCACACACACACAGGCACACACACAGAGGCACACACAAAATAGAGAAAATAAAGGAAATGGCTCACTCAAATCAGGTCATTTTAGGAACAGTTGCAATTATGCTAGTTTCGTTATATATTATTATTTTTCTCCTCGGTATTGCATAAGCTTCGCCATCACTCCTGAGTAGTGCGTGAAGATAAAGGGGAGAGAAACTGTGTCTAACACCTTATCGGACTGCCCTAGTGGCTAGCCACAGGAAGGAGAAATTTCATCAAGACTAATGAGCACTGAAGTGCAAAAGAAGGAAGATAAATGGATTGATGTTGCCAAGACAGGGAAGGTCAGGGGAGTCAAATAACTTTCTGCCCTCCCTCATTTCCCTCGTTCAAGCCTACAAGCACTCCAAGAACAAACAAGCTTTTATAGTTTCAAAGCAGTGTGCACAACCATACATTGCATGATAACAATGGAGTCATTGAGAGAAGACGCTTGTATCCAAAGCCTCTTGCTGAGAGCAACTGCGGAAAAGTTAGATGTAGTTTAAGTGCTACAAGATCAAGCAATAAGCATAAGAAATACGCATATTTATTGCGTATTTATTGCATCGGTGGCTGAGTGCATATTATGGGTTTGTTGCATCTCAATGAAGTAAGATATGTAGAACGCTGTCCAATGTGATTACAAAGAAGTAAAAATACAATATTTTATCCATCCGTGATTAAATAACTTGGCCAAGGTTCAGGGTTCAAGGTATCAGGGGTAAGGAGGCCACATATCCCAGCTGCCGTCACATGCTCATTTGGTCACAATCAGTAAAATGTTGAATACCTTTGTTAACCAAATATATATCAATGAGGCAATTAAAGGAAACAATGAGTACACTTAAAAAACATTCACAAATGCATTATTTAAACTTTGTTAGCAGCATATCCACTTTCCAGGTTCCCAGGTTCAATTCTGACCTGTGATCCTACATGCCTACCCGTCTCTCCTTCAGCCCACTTCCCTCTCTCTCTCCACTCCACAAAGCGTATCCACATCCAATCAGAGAATATGTGTAGACATGTCCGCTGACCCTGCAAGTGTGTGTCTGTGCTCTGTGTATCAACAGCATGTGTGTTCAGACAACAAATGAACGCTAGACCCCGACCACTCGGATGCGTCACATGCACACCAACGTTAATTGTCAATTACGTCAATCAAAAGCCAATTGTCCGGCGGGACGCGTGCACTATTTAATTAGCACCCAATGTTCCGATCCAGTCCTACACAGTGGATATCAGATTGCATTACCTTCTGCAACGCCCTCCCCTATCATCAGGGGACACAGGGAAACATGAGAAAGATGATGTGATTACAATGTGGTAATCACACAGGTGATGTTATAAGATCCGAGTTAAGCACACTATAAGGTATGATGCAGGGGCTCTGCTAAACAGCAAGCATGGCTTTTGAAGGGCAGAGAGGTCATATCCAATCAGCTTGGGAAACAACTCTCTGGGATGCACACATGTGCGTTCTTGTCCTACCGGGCATGATGATGGCTACCACCATGATGGTGGTGGTGCCTTGCTTCAGGGAACAACTTTTAATGTCACCGGCAAAGTCAAGGGAGGGGAGATGAAATGCTATCCAAAAGCATTTTTATTTATAAACCGCAACTCATTCAACACACAGTGGCTGACAAGACGAGGGAGGGGCCACCGGGGGGGCTGCTGCCTAACTAGCCGAGACGAGAAGTCATTGTTCTCTATTGCCTGACGATTGTGTTGGCACACACACACACACACACACACACACACACACACATACACTTGCTATTAGAGTGCTTTTTAAATATCCATCGTGGCTGTGTGAGGAGGATGCTCACACATCGTCTCAACATTTATTTTTTTAAGCTATAATTTCCAAGGGCCTGCGAACATCAAATAATCATTTTAAATGTGTTGTTTTGACATAAATCACACCACTCTTTCTGAGCTGGGCCAAACTAGTTATGTCTCATACAGATAAAGCATTTCTTCCTGCATTTCGTTGTACATTTGTGGTATATTTTAGTCTTATGTGTGATTGACAGAAATAGTTGTATTGTAAAATAAGTATTACGAAATAATCCACCTTTCTAATCGGTCACCTCATTCAATTTAGCGGAGATAAGCAACACAAGGCGTTCCGTGATAACCACACCACCGTTATTCCGTTGGTTCTTAGGGCCGCTCGATTGATGTTAATGGGATGAATGTGAACAGTTATTCGTGGGGGCTGTGCACAAAACACAATCTTCAGACGGGCAGATACCTACCTGCAGGATTAATGCTTGTATTACAGCTCACATGTCACACAATTAACAACAGCAAACGCAACCCCCTTTTTCTCCTCCAGCTACATCAGCCCTAATAGTCATCCCAACAATCAATTCCAATGTAATTGTTGTTGTTGCTGCTGCAACGTGGCAAACTATGTTGTGGCCCAATCCTGTTACTACAGAAGTGGTCGAAACAGGTACAGGCGCACAGACGGAACATTGGTAATCGCATCCAAATCCATATGGCGCTATTTGCTATCCAGTCTATACACAATGAGCTAATTGGAATTTCTTAACAGGAAATGGTTCAGCATGCATGATGATCCGCCTGAATCTATGCCCTGATCCAATGCAAACATTTGTCTGTGGTTAAGTGGCAAAAACTAAATCAGTATAGGGACTATTTTTGGAAAACACTGCCTAACTTTTGCATTCTTGTCACTGCATATTGATGCCATAGGGGTGTTGATTGAGCCATAAACAAATACCCTCTATTTACTTCTTGATATATATATAATTTTTTTATGGGTAATTGGGTGGGGTGCATGGAGTTTGTTTTGCATGAAGTTGCACCCCCAGGATACAGAATGCTGAACCAATGAGCCATGGCTATACCCTTCACTCACACACACGCACACACAAACACACACACACACATCAGACCGCGTGAGTTGACAGACTTCCACAGCTGGAGAGGAGTGGTCATTATAATTTGCCATTAAAATTTGGAAAAAGTTGGGAAAGGAAGAGAAATATTCCTAATTGCTCCGTGAGATTACCCTGGCGAAGACGCGCAGCACAAGAGAGATGGCAGGGGCTGATAGAGAGACCAAAGGTGTAATGACAGCTGCTGTTGGGCTGAGCAAGGGAAAGTCCCCGAGCGGAGCCCACGTCCTTATATTATCAGCCCATCAAGACAGGAAAGCAATCTCCCCACTGCTCATTTCATAAGCTATGCATATCAATGCTCCATTAATGACATGATAAAAGTTCCCAAATACCGGCCCTTCTGAAACGTATCCACTTGCACCTCCTCCTCCTACTCTGTCTGGCCCGATTACATAATCTGACGGAAATCACCTTTTCCGGACGCACCTGATCATGTGGGAAAGAAAAAAAGGAATGCAGATTAGCTATCATAATTTATTACGGCCAAATGAAGTGTATTCGAGGAAGGCGCGTGAGTTCACGGCTTTTACTCTATGTCGGAGGAATAAACGGAGACATGATAATGGCCACCACTTTTCTTTTCCTTTTTTTAAATTTGATATCGATCTGGTTTGAACTGCAGAGAGTATTCGGTTGTTATAACACCACATGTGTATTCACACGTTTTTCTGTTTCTGTGTTCTGTCATCCTTCCATTACCTCAGAGGAGGAAGACCAAGGTACACGAGATGAAGATTGACAGATTGTGATTTGGCTGTTGTCAAAGTTCCCATAGTCTCCGTTTTACAGGGGCTTCAAAACAAGAGTGAAAAACACTTCACTTGATAAAAAGCAAAGATGGACCCCCCTATATCTATTTTGCGGATGGCTAGCTTGACAGGTAACTAGTGATTGGTATGATGGATAACTACTTTGCTAAATAAACAATTAAGTAGCAGAGTGGAGATGCTGTTGCTATGATACAGGGGAGGGAAGTGTTGAACAGCAAAGGTAACATACACTAATTAAAATGAATGATATAGGAATTGGCAGGAAGGATTAGCACATTATAGTACCATATGCAAATGCAGAGTGTCTACTTAACCTCTGATGTATGGGCACTTATGGCGCATCAAACATCACATTTTGCTGTACAGCAAAACGAGTACAAACAATAAAAATGATACTAATAATAATTTACATTACACTTAATGTAGAGGGGTTGCAAATGAAATGCATCGCCAATAAATTCCAGTGGTTTCAGCAGTTATTATCCAGCTATATATCGGTTCTACTCGCTGTAGAATTCCAACCACAAAGGTTTGTGTTCCTATTATTATACTGTGTTGGTCTCAAATCAATCCAGCTAATTGGCAAAGGATATAAGTGTGGGGGTGGGTTGGGGGTGAAGGGTGGAGTAAATCAAAGAATCTGGTAGGGACTTTCAATTCCAACAGTGTGAATTGGACAAACAAACAACAAGCCCAGCACATTTAAACTCTTATCAAACCTGACGGGAACATGGGCCGCACAATTTAGGAACACAAGTACTTGCCATGCCCTTTCAATCAAGGCAGGCTAACTTTGCTAACAAGCCATCGATTGGCCACTGAATTGGCTTATGGGGCAACAGAGGGGAATATAATCACCAGGGCCAGGCAGGTAACTTTGCAGCCAAGTGCTCGGTCAGCCAGAGAGCTTATGTATTTCTTTGTTAAGGGGGGTGCCGCACACGATACCATCTCACACAAGTGTTACACAGTACTCTCTACGCCATTGTGCCCACATTTCTTTATGAGAGACCCTGATTTAGTTGCGGTGTGTAGACTTCAAAAGGCACCATTGGGAAAATTAGAAACACTTTTTTGAACTGTTTTCAATCTGTGTGTTTTAGGGTTGGCTGCCCAGTGCTGGCCATTGTTTCATTATCAAGGCAAACAAGGTTAACTTGACTTGGTGTAAATTACACCAGATCTCCACTTCATTACATGGCCATGCTTTCACAGATAATGTTATTCACAATTAATTATTTACATATTCATGTAAGCAAGATGCGAGACACCATTCAATTGAAGCTTGATAATGGCGTAAAAACATCAGCACGAAACAATGCAGCTCAGATGAAAAGTCCAACAGATACAAAATACATCTGCAAACGTATAATATTGACACTTGCTTAATACAATGTCAAACACAGTCTCTGGAACATATTATGAGGTTAGATAAAACTAAACTGCATATCATGATGTGCAGAAGTGCATATTTCTTTATTATTTGTGTACTCTTATTCTTATTTTAATTTTGAACAGCTTAAATTGGCTGTCATCCTGTTCCCCCGTTTTCTGAACTCCTGCCTAAAGCCAACACCCACATACACAATAGTTATATTATGTTTAATTGTTTAGCTTCGTTAGGATTGCAGCACAACCTTACAGAACATTTATGCCTTGCAAACTGAGCTGTATACTGAGCTGTATGTATGTTTCTACACACACACACACACACACACACACACACACACACACACACATGCAGAACACACACACACACACACACACATTCTCTGTCTCAGTCACACTTACACACACTCACTCAGACAGACACACTGTCTCAGTCACACACACGCTCTCCCAGACGTGCGCACACACAAATATACAATCTTTCATTCACGCGCACACACTCTTTCAGTCGTGCACACACACACGCACAAGCATAACAGTGCTACTCCATTAGACGTGTGATGGTGTAACTGTGGGGGCCTGCGTGCATGTCCCCTGACTTTACTTAGAGGCATAACACAACGCTAGACAGACCTTGTTCGCTCCCCTTGCTTGCAGGTATTGATTTGATTCCCACCTCTGGGGTTCCCTCCTTCCCCTGCTTACACACAGACACACAGCTCCTTGTAGACATCATATAGCTGAAAGAGGTCCTGTGGTAAGAGATACTGTATAAAGTGTATAACGGTCAGAGTTTAATGAAAGCTCTCCTTCGAGGGGTGTGTCTTGTTAATGCTGCTAAATTAAGCCGACATGGTCGGGTGGTCTGCCGAGACAACGGGAACTACTTGGAGAAATGCGACAATAAAAAAAGTAAATAACTAAATGAAGGGCTTGATTGGTTGTATGTGCCGACGATTGGACCCAGTTGAGAAGAGAGGAAGAAAAATACACTTGCCAATCTTTCAATATGATAAAAATGACGTTCACAAGTTTGAGATTTCCGTGTTGCATGTGTTCACGGGACAGACATCGGTATCTTAATTACGTCTCTCTCTCTGATCTAACATCGATTTCATTTCCATAATGAATTAGAGTAATTCATGTTTTATATATATAAATATATACATGTACATGGTGGGGAATAATGTGGGAGAATGTGAATCTGCTACATTTACTTTGCTCATTTGGCTTCCACGTCGACTTTTGTGAAGTTGTGGGAGGCAGAGCTTATAGGCTTACAATGGTTCCATAACCTTTCAAGAGGAATGGGAGATTAAAAAGGAAATAGCCTTCTCGGAAATAGAGAAAACACATTACTCCCTAGTATTGGCTCTGCTCTCAAACTATCTCTATTGATAACATTTTCCAGACAAAATGATTTGCAATATAAAGGGCATGTGATGGACAGCATTGCATATCTTTTTTATGAAGAAAACGTACTAGTACTACTACATTTGTTTCTAGCCTACTATTTATAATCCACATGCTCAGGTATAACCTATGTTCTTGTTTAACCTGTTTGTCTGGACATCTCTCCCTCCTCCCGCCATCCCATTGTGAAAGGAAGCTTGTTGAAATCTCCATATTTTACAGCCGCACAACTTTCAATGGAACACAGCGAGAGTCATGGAGAGGTGACAACTCTGTCACTGAGAGAGAGAGAGATAGCGAGAGAGAGAGAGAGAGAACCGTTTGTTTAAGAGATAGATGGGCTGAGAGAGAGTGACAGAGGGGTAGTGAGAGAGATAGAGAGAAAGAGAGACAAAGAAGATAGAGAGAAAAGAGAAAGAAATAGATATACGGTACTTGGGTGCTTCGAAAGTGTCAACCAGTCGGTTTTTCGCACATTTCCAGAATGGGGGTAACAAACAGGCAAGAGAGATTGAATTTACTTGCATTGAAAGAGAGCGAGAGAGAGATGTCATTTAATTCAGAATAGTGGGAATCGTGGAATGAGAAAGAGTGGAAAACAATGACGAGTTTAGTGGTAATTACGGTTCCAGTAGAAGTGCATAGGAGGTGAGTGAAATAGGCAATGCTTCCCCTGTGAGGTGCTATCAGTGAAATCTCTTCTTCTTGTCTGTATGCCTTTCCGGGAGACAGATTTGGTACACCTATCTGCTACGCTTGAAAGTTATGTCAGTCGACACGTTTTCCAACAGCATTCACAGTTATTTAGGTCATATTTTGAATCATTCATATTTAAAACCCAACCAGACTTTCGACCGAACGCAGAGAACTCACCTGTCTCAAAATCATAACAAACCGATGTGAACGTTTGTTTTGTTTTGCTTTTTATTCCTCCACAGCATGCAATGACAGATCAAAGGGGATGAGGGCGTGGATACGTTCAGTAATCAAAGAGCCCTGATACGTCCAGCAACTGATTAAATGGTTGACCATGGCTGATGCAACGGCACAGACACATAACTCTTTCATGTTCCATCTGGAAAAGCATGTTCACGCCGGCATGGACACGATGCCTTTCTACAAAGCAACGTATCTCACAATACAGTTGCTTGTCATTCCACAGAGTACTAGCTCGACAGATGGATCGATGCTTTGACAGTTTTTGAATGCGCATTGTTATTTATTTTGAGATTAACATGTAGAAACATAGTTGCAAACATTTCCACTCATAAGTACAACTAATTATTTGTCACACTTTCTTGCAGTCAGACATTAAATACAGACACATATAATCAGGTTCACAGGCTCTCACACTCACGTACACTCATGTACACACACACACACACACACACACACACACACACACTATATATATATATATATATATATTATTACTTTAACATCAATCATGCTTTGGGGAATGGTTGTATGAGATTGGCAGACAATTAACCATGAAATTCACTTTATATATTGGAAGAGCTACAATTTCCCAGGGGGAGTGAAGTGAATCACTTCAATGCAAATGTTCATAAAGATGTGCATGTGTGTGTGCGTGTGCATGTATGTCTCCAAACTTTCTGTGGACACATATGAAATCATAAACTGCATCATAACATGATTAAATTTTTACGGAAAAAACATCCTCATTTAAAATGCATATCTTTGCCTTACTAGATATAAACTCGTGCCCGCACGCGGCTCAGAAATATTCACATTAACATGCTTCCAACTCGCAGAGATCATAGCTTATTAGCAACTTGAAGACTTTAAATATATGTAGAACGAGCAAATTGCAAATTTGACCCTTGACACATTATGCCTCACTGCTATTGGACTTGGCACAGAGACGCGTACAGTACCACTTACACTACTAATGAGCACAATGTCTCACAGGCTAGTGGCACTGCCAGAGGTGGTTTGATACACTATGCTGTGGTATTAACAAACCCCACAACTCTTAACCCCACCCCTTTCCTCCCATTCATTATCATTATTTTTTATCATTATTATTAGCAGTATTTTTTTCTCTTCCAATTTAGAAGTATCCTTCTGACAACGTTAATGACTGTTGACGCCCTGCTGCCTGAAGCCCTACCCCCTGCTCCTCCTGGGGCAGGACCTCAGAGCCAGCCTCGTTGTTTGTATGCAAATATGTTCAGTAAGTTATATGGATTTCTGTGGATGTCAGCTGAGACACCCTGAGGGGGTCTCACGCAGTTCATCCGGCGGGCTGCCGGGTCAAAGGCAGAGCGGAAGCAGATCCATCAGGTCCGGCTCCACTGCAGGAAGTGTGGCAATCGTCGCGAGAATGCAAACAGAGATACAATGATAGCGACGGCGGCGGCGACGACGATGATAGGGTCAGCATTTCTCCACAGACGAAACCAGAGATGGGGAGTTGGAGAGAACAGAGACAAGACAGCCAGAGTGACAGAGGGATGGAGAGATGGATGTTGATACGAGTGTTCTCTCACCCAATTCTGGAACCCCTGCAGCGTGAATTAACATTTTATGTTCAGTGCAAAATGTGAGTTGCTCTGGCTCTGCTGAGGGCTTGGTAAACTCTCATACACTTGGCAGGCTCTGTAGAATTCTGCACTGGCAATTATAATCATATTTCCGCATGTGCATATCGCCTTGGGGTGTTATCGGAATTCGAATTTGCACTCTATCACCTCTAGAGTCAACAGCAAACTGTTGGCAGTACATTTTTGTAAACAGTACATTCTGACAGTGGCCTGTGAAGTAGAAATCTTGATATGAACTGAAGCATGCATTCAAGCCGCTACACACATTATTTGCCGATTTCAAACCGTACAAGCTTCGGCGCTGCTATCTCCGGAAATTAGACCATTATTTCACTAACCCTTCACCGCATCCTTTGATGAAAGGTTTTGTCCTTGTGAGCTGAAGATTAAACCAAAACCGTTGTGGAGAGGTTGTGCCAAGTACTATTATCGAATAGATATGCAAACCCTGATTCTACGATCTGTCATGTATAATCTAATGAATGTACTTCCTCGCCATTCCCATACATCTTGTTGTTTCGGTTTTGGTCGTGTGTCTGGAAAACACACTAGGCCCCTCAAAACAGCCGACATTGTTCACCCTCAAATTCTCTTAACCCTGCTAGGCCAAACACACTTGCTCTTTTAACACAAGCATTTTTGAATATCTCCTCAAATCCCAAATTGTAAAACCGGTTGTGAGATCACGATGCAAAATTGAGAGAGATTGTAAAACCACGTCCCGAGGTAACTTAGTTTGTGCTACATTCATTCTAGTTCAGAGGTCTGCAACCTTCACTATCAAAAGAGCCATTTTTGGTTATTCTCCCACCAAATAAAATTAATCTGGAGCCAAAAAACCTATGTGACCCCTAAAATGAAGATAGCACAGTGTATAAAGTTGTATATATAGTAATATTATATATAGGATGTGACGTTTATTTTGGTGGACAAAATATGAAAACAATAATAAAAAATAAAAAAATAAGAGCTCTTGAAATAAAAAATAGCCATTATTTATTTCCATTTTTTTTCCAAGCTTCAGGGAGCCACTGCAGAGGGGTGGAAGAGCCGCATGCGGCTCCAGAGCCGCGGGTTGCTGACCCCTGTTCTAGTTGGTCTCGCGATTGGTTTTCGTATAGACAGAATCTCTCTTGGAAGTGTTGTCAAGTGTACACACTTAGCTCGTACGTCACCGGTTGTCAACCAATATAAAGCAAAGGGGGTGATATATCCACGTTTCTCTCTAATATCTCTGCTGTGCCTACATATATGATTATACGATCCCTAGTCCCTGCAATTCCATTATTGAACAGGATTTGCAACATTATCCAAAATAACTGATACACCATGGTACCACCACTACGTCTCCGCCCATTCTCGGAGATTGCATCACATTGAAGGATGTGGGTAAAAGCTGACACCTGTATATGCGTGCAAATATCAGATCTGTCCTAAACTGCCCCTATGTGTCAACAGGCTGAGATAGTTGAGAGTGGGTGGTGCCTTTCGTGTGAACAGAGGAGTTTTGTAATCTACAATCCAAATTCAAAAGCAGTTGTATGCTTCACATGTTGTGTCAACAGAGCCACTGTGATCAGGATTCATTTCTTCAAATCAAGATCTCAAATTGAGATATTGTACTTCCCCAAGTGATGAGTAAACATGAAGAGTGGTTCTTGTGTGTATAAGAATGCAAATCATTGCATTATCACTGTAGTTAAAGTAGTCGTTTCACTAAAGTACAGGGAACGATTAAAACATCGTTCTAGTAAGTAATCATTCGTTATTGCCTATACTTCCTACAGCAATTAACTACAAGCAATGTAACTAAATACTCTTATGGTAAGTAACTTTAATGCAATATTTTCATCCCCAACACCACCGCTCGCCAGCCGGAAGGTTTACATTTTAATATACGTGTTAAAAGGTTGAGGTTGCAGCTGCTTTGCATTAAGGAGCTCTTTTCACAGGTCGTAGAGGATGCCTTCCCCGATGGCATCCTTGCAGGGAAGGACTTAATGATGCGCTCAATAGTGCAAACAATGACATTAGGAACAAACAAGGCTTGCATCTCCCCACATTGATGGGATAGATAATTGTGGCTCGATTTGCATGAGAATCGTTGTGGAACCAGTTGGGGTCCTGAGTAAATAAGGCTGTGCATAATGAGGCCGTACTCATAATTAAAGGTGCAGTGTTACTAGCAATTAACCAATGACCTTAACAAATGTCAATCAAAATGTAATCTCCTGATCGTCAGGGCAGAGGCGACCGGAGAGATGGAGAGATAGGGAAGAGAGCGAGACAAAAATGTCAGCATGTGCTATGCTACCTTCCAGGATTTCTTTTTTGCTTTAATCCTATACTTACACTGATTAGCAGCATTATCACTCGGCCATGGAAAGTATTTGAGTCCCTGCACGCTCTATTGGCTTTATACACGCAGTTGAAATTCACAATGTGTAGACAAGGCCACCTCTGTAATATACGTCGTTTTTCTGTGTTGCCGTAAAATAATTACAATCCATTATCGGCCAACAGGTCCCAGGGTTCGGGGTCAACACAGATTTGATCAAATTACCCGTAAAAAGTTGTGGTCCCGGGTTTTTACCTCTGTTCAATTTCATGAACTCACCCTAATTGATTCAGGACTGCCGGGCCCCAGTTGGCGTCAATCCATCACAGGGCCGCTACCTGCTCGGAATACAATAAAGACCCCTGGTTGGCCAGCTGGCGCACCTGTCTCTCTCTGCTTACTACCTTCCACACTCCTGCTGATGTCGTGGCCTGTTTGAGAGACGGATTATAGAGCCAACACAAGCAACATTCACACACCTCAGCTATGTCCTAACAAGCCGTACATCTACACCCATAATGTTGCCATCAAATGGAGGCTAAAATCCAACATTGTGCACATCCCTATCAAACAACCCATTTAGTCTTTTTTGGCAATTTAACTACTCTTCTCTTCGAGAGCCTTTCGTTGGATTTACTGTTTCAATAAAACAGATGTAACTTTTCACCCCCCTCCCCCCCCCCCCCCCCCCCCCCCTCCCTCCAGACCCTCAAACCCATTTTCATCTTTATTACATTTATGGGCAGCCTGAATTATTCAACCAAACACAGTGACAGTGGGGCCAGAGTTATGGTGGTCATCATCGTGCATCGCCACTGATGTATCAGCACAATAATACAGAAAAAAAATATAAAATACACCACAGAGCTCAGCTACGTTGCGCTTCTGCCAGCTGTCAAAACAGTTCATTGAAAGAAGGAGAGAGAAAGCAGGTACATTCTGCTTACCACTACTTGTCACCACTCATGCAATTGTACCTGCACTACAAACAGCTAGAGAGGGCAATCGGTGTTCAATCCCATTACACTGAAGCCTTCTCCTCTGAGAACTCAGGAATTTAAAGAATGCATGTTTTATCTTTGGCAACTGCAGACATTGTACATCAAAAACAAGCTAAGAGTTCCTTATCTCCTTGCTACTAAAAAAACAACAAGAATGATAACATACGTAATTTAACATGCAACATACATGTGTCCCATTGGCCGCAAGGTCACTGAAGATTTAGAGAATTTGCTCTGTTGTCAATCTTTTCCCCCTCAATTCTCAAAGACATCCAGAAGGTTGTAGGGGAAGCTGTCCCGTGACCAGCGCCCACAGGGCGGACCCGTGGCGTCTCGTTCAAGGAGAACCCTTCCAGCTCAGAAGTCCCATCCCCTGCCCAACCTTGCTCACTCCATCATCATTCCAGATGTGTCAATCAGCAGAGCACGGAGACTGAACACTCATCTCGAGATTATATGTCATCAGAGGATGGAGGCACTCACAAATCCCCCCCCCCCCCCCCCCCCCCCCCCCCGTCCACACACACACACTCTTCTTCTCTCCACCGCCGAAGGGGCTTGAGAAGGAGCCCATTTCCTTCTAGGTGACTAAGGAGGTGGAGGGGGTGTGTTTGCGCAGCACTAGAGAGCGGCTCATTACAATGCGCTAGCATGTTGTTGTAAGTAGCCTTGGTCAGGGGGCTTTAAGCCCCACTGTGCTTAATGAGGGGCCACCCAGCCTCTTGGCGGGTCCAAGAAGTCATTAAGACTCCAGTGAGGGAGGGATTTCAAGAGAGTGAGAGAGTTACACAGAGAGCTAAACATAGAGATGGAAATATGCAAAGCCTTTTTATACAATATAAATGAAATTGTAAATTCTATATTTTTCTTTATACGGTTTACGACTTGCAATTTCACGTTCGTCACAATTGGCCAAAGCACAACTGCTTTGGCAATGTAAATGTTTATTTTCCATGCCGATAAAGCTCTTTTGACAGTGCAATTTAGAAATGCACAGAAAACAAATACAATTATGAGTATTAGTTATTATTATAAATGACAAAGAATAAGAAAGTGAGAAAGAAATGGTGGGCTGAAATATAGACAGGCTGTTGCCTAGAAAGCCAGAGTTCAGATGGGTGCTCAAGTGTGAAAGTGAAAGGGAAAGTGTTGTGAGTGGTTAAAAATGTCACTTACACAACAATTATGTAGAGAAAGCTTGCAACAGATGCAATGTTATTTCCAATGGTGTCATTACTGCTGAGAACTACGTATAAAGAGTATATTTTATATTATTCAAATGTATGTTACATTCACAACATTTATTTATTGGTAGTTATGTGAACAAAATGAATATGAGGAGAAAGTCGTTGGAAGTTGAAGCAGCAGGGTTACCATGGCTTGAGCAAAATTAGCTGAAGCCTCATCTATAATTGGAATTTTGGCAGGGAAGGTATCCATGATGAAAAGACAGATTAATTGGTCAGATAGAAAGGTCATGTCTGTGTGTGGTAGCTACATAGTTTAACCTTTTTCTGCAAGCAACTTTTAAGAGGTCTATTCAAATTAATGAACGTAAATGGCAAACGGGTGAATTGAATGTGTTATACATTTTTGCCAAACATCGCCGCAGGATTGATATAACATTTGGATAAGATTGCAATTTGGGTTTGAATGGTTATCTTAAAATGATGTGTATTCAACATGAAGCCAATTACCTAATTTAGATATGAGTCATCTAATTAAGATTACATAGTGTTCACACTTTTGTCCGTTTTCAATACCGTCACATTTTAGAAGTTAGAACCTCAGATTATACCATCTCTTTGTCTTGAACCCTCGTGTTTAGCATACTAACAAAAAAATGAAACAAGACAGCTCCCTCATTCAAGCAAATCCCAAGCCCTACAGAGTTATAAGACACTATCCATGAAACAATAGCCCCGTGCATAATTGAAATAATTTGGTTATTTATTTTCTTATTCTTTCAATAAACAATATATTCCCACAAGACGATACGCATACACATTTTTACTTTTTACTTTTATTCTTTTTTTTGGCAGGGGTTAATTCATCTACATAATACACATATATATCCTGGCTTTCTAGCTAGTCAAAGGAGCTTCCTCTCCCTGTATTGCTGGGAGACTGGGCTCATTATGAAAGTCATTCATCCTAGTGTTGTTCTCCTGGGTCAATATGTGCTTGTTATGCAGTGAAAAAGCTACTTGTTCTTTTTTTAGATGCAAAATTAGCCAAACAATTACCCATCAACCCAAGTAGAAACTTGATTCTGGCCAGGAATTCTTCCACCTGAGCAGACATGACAAAATGTGATCCTTGTCATCCCCGTCCGAAGCATCTTAAATTATGCTCATGTCCAATAAAGCATTCAACTTTTACAAGAAATGTTGATTATTCTGTACATTCCGTTTGGACCCGACTAAAAGTGTGTTCATATCCAGTTTAATCAAACATTATCAATGAGCAGGTAGGGTCTAGGGATCTTGCTCAATGACTCCCTACCTTTTGACCGGGAGTTGGACACCCTAACCCCACCAGACCCTCCAATTTTAGGCTGGGTCTTGTCAAACTCAAAACATAACAATGCTTAAGAAGCCTATTGCTTTTTAATTTGGAATGAACTGTCCACATTTAGATCAAATTTATAATCATGAAATAAACTCTTCACATAGAATTCATGACTGCATTGTTTTCACCACCTAATCACCACCAACCCAATGTTACATTAAACAATTATTGACGGCCATAATAATCATATTATATGAAGCAGTGGAACATCTGTATCCATAATAACTGATAAAAAACGATGGTCCCCAAGATATACACATTCCACTTGTTGACCAATCGAATATAAAGCCAATCACAACCTGAGCAAAACAGACCAAATCAGTTCAGTTTAGTTCGGTACCATTTAGGTGTTTTGTCAAAACAGTTCACTTTTTTCACATAGCGTTTGTTTGGCAAATTGAGCACTCCGTTTTAGAGAAACATGTCAATACTTCCCCTGTATGGATTGTCCCATTTAAACAACATAGAATAAAAACATCTCAATCTTAAATAAATTGGGCCACTCACAATTATCTTGCCCGTCTTTTTCTTGTGCTTGCTGCTGTTCATTGTTCATGTTGCTGACACACACACACACACACACACACACGTTTAGCTGTGTTTTAAATCAAGACCTACAACATTTCTAAATGTGCTCCAATTGTCACAAAAGCACCTCATTAAAAATGTTTTGACCAAACAAGCAATAACTGCAGAACACACCTCAGTCAATCCTCTTTTACAGTAAACAAAGAACAATTCCTACAGCCCCCCCCCCCCCCCCACCCCCCCCCACCCCCCACCCCCCCAGCTGGATAGAGGGGGGTGGAGATGGATGCAGGGAGAGATGGCGGGGCACCAGGTGAAGTTCTCGTGAGGAGAAGGAGGAGGCGGAGGAGGAGGAGGAGGAAGCTGGACCATGGGCCCTGTGGCAGTGACTTCCTGCCAAATAGCTCTGTTATGATAAATCAGAGCACCTAGCCCCAGTTTTTCCGAGACATCTATAAGTCTCGTTGGAGGGAAGCCAGGGAGCCCAGGCACAGTGGATTCATGGTGCTGGATGCAGGGAAATTAGCAAGTTACTCTGCTGCGCTGGCTGGTCCAACACACACTAATGACCATTATTTATTTGTTTCTGTGGATCCAGTCCCAGACACTATCTACGTCAGGCCTTGGCTACCAAAATAAAAGCATTGCATTGCTAAGGGAAACAGAATAGAGAGAGTGGAGAGAAAGAATTGGCAGTCACCTGGCTTTGTTAATTGTGCTTATTTGCACTTTTCAAAGCAATTAAAGGTCCCTGTGAATACAAACTACATGGATGCGTCTAATGGCTTGAGTTAACTTTTTCAGTATGTTGTTTTGGTAAAAAATAAAGAGAGAGAGAGATTGTAGGAAGCTCAATACACATGGAAATACTTAGCAAGTATATCAAAACTTTAATCTGTGGTATAATGCCAGGGTGCAATTATTGTATTTTCTCTGCGGTAGAAGATACCACCAGGAAAGGTTTGAACTACAATTAAATTTCCATTTTAAAGTGACAGCTTCTTCTAAACAGCAGCCAGCAGGTGATATACGGTTATCATTATTAGGCACAAATAGAATGAAGAGCAACGTTTATAGCTCAAAGCATTAGTGAGCAAAGAAAATGCAGCATGTGGCTCTTAGAAGACTGTGAGAGAAATAACGAAAAAAACAACATTGATTTGGTGCTTCGGATCTCTCCATTAAAAAGATGCATGTTGGATGTGTATGATGTCAAACAGAGCAGGTTAATTTATTAAATGATATGGTGATAATCTGTATGTGTAGTCCCCACAGATACAAATTTTATTGATCCCTTATGCTAAACATCTGAAATCCATTGAGTATGAGTCAAAATGTATTTACCCATATGATATCATATGATGATCTCAATTCATGAATAATACTAAATGTTTTTCTTCTTTTTTGTCCTATTAACCAATCAATCGGTTTTTAATGTAAGTGTAATGGCAAGTGTTCATATCACATATGTTTATGTAACAGCAGGATCAGTACCAGTTTCAGCTGGTCATAATACATACATAATACTGATAATTATGTGGGATAGCTCTACATTTTCTGTAACCTCCTACTTTTTACAGTTTTAACCTCCCAACCTTACAGCAAATTGATCGTTGAAAAAATGTATACGAATAATGAGACCGTTATAACATTACAATGACAAATTATTCTTGTAACCTCGACTAACATCAACAAAACAGTCAAAATAGATGAAAATGTATATTCTTAATACAGAACTTGAAATAATAATCAATGTAATATCAGATCAATGAAAGAAACGATATGATGCAGAGACACATGGGTAAATGAATGTGTATAACCTTTATAGTCAACATAAAATGGAAGGGAATGAGCACAAAATAAAAGGGGAGGAAGAAATCCAATACGTGACACCTAGTCCAGTGCCTAGACCTAAACCACACATCAACATAAAAAGATGTATAGACCTCAAGAGGTCCAGGACAGAAAGACAGATAGAGTAGAATATAAAGTCGATCGATAGATCGATAGAGATAGACGGCTAGATGGATAGCGATAAGACATAACTAATGGAAATGGAAGTCTCACATCTGTCTCTGACTGTGACTATTCTTGAACTTCATTTGCTTATTCCACATTTGAATAAAAGTCATCTCACCGTCGATGGAGTTGCTTCTTTCGTGCTTCAGGAATTGCATCCTCATTATTATTCATAAAATAAGTGACAGAGATCTGAGAACAGTAGGGGCTGGTAAGGACATGGGATAGCGTGTATAACCTTGCCATGAGCATTCATTGTCTGTTTTGTTGCTTTGTGTTTGTGTGTGTGCATGCGTGCACACGTGTGTGCATTTGTTTTAGGGAAAGGATTTGGATGCCAATGACAGCTTGTACACACCCGGCATTTGCCCAGCCACACACACACACACACACACACACACACACACACACACACACATACACACACACACACACACACACACGTGCACACCCAAATACACTTGAAGAGACACTAATGCATGACGCATGCCTTCACACACACACACACACACACACACACACACACACACACACACACACACACACACACACACACACACACACACACACACACACACAGGGACACGCCAGCAGGTCCCCTGTGAAGCAGAACAGTACCCTGCAAACAGTCTGGACTATAGCCCCTTGATATCACTTAGCAAGCACTCAGCCTTATTATGATGTTTATTCAATTCATCAAGGGCAGAAAAAGGAATCACAGAGAGGTGCGTGTGTGTGTGTGTATGTGTGTGTTCTGGAATTCCTGGTATTAAAAAATGTAAAGATGTTTTGGGTCACAGTTGGCTGTAAAATACAATGCAGCTCGAAGCCATTCATCTCTCCGGAAAGATTTTTTGTCACTGAAGGGTCTTGGGGCCTATTTTCCTCCAAACGCAAACCACTGGTCTTGATAATCGAAAAACACGCAAACGTCATGACAAATGGATAAACAACATTGACAGTTGTTGTATGATTTTATTGATATATATAGAACGTGCACATTTCTTTCTTGGGTGGAATTCGATTTTGATTTAAAACGTAATCCTGCCGCACCCACTCATTACATGGTGAATAATCAAGTCACCTTTTTGCCAATCGCCACTTCAACCAGAGTTTAAACATTTGCCAACTTGGAGCCAAGTAAGTAAATCATCAAAAATGAATATCAGTGATTGCAGAACGGTACTACAGCAGACCAGTGCTCTCATGAAATATGAAATGGCTTGACAATACAACGAATACTGAAGGTGGTGGGGGGAAGCGAAGACACCACCTCAACAGTTCGTAGACTTGAGGCACATAGAACTTAGCTGCTATCACAATGTAAATATTACATGAGGCTGGTCATTGAGAAAGTAATTGGTTTTTTTGGAGTTGGCTGCGACTGCCTCTGAGATTTATAATGTTGACTTACTGTATGAGACGGAGAGGATAATCACTGAGAGAGTGTATCCTAGTGCTCCATCTGTCTCCTACCCCACCCCCAGGTTGGGCAACAATTGCCATTTTTATAGAGCAGAAAAGGTGTCAGGCTGAATTAACATGGAATCTGTCTGAGACCTAGGAGAAGAAGATGAAAAAGAAAAGCAACAGCAGGGTTTGATCTAGTGAAATAAAAGTTGCACAGAGTCTGTTTCACATGCAGTTTTTGTGTATGTGCAGCCCTTTCATCTACTCCTAAATTGCATTTCGTGTCTCTGTCTCTGTCTTTCTCAGTTTCACTCCTTCCACAATGCCAATTCACTTTGGGCTGAAATAAAATTGATTTGCATAATGAGAGGATACCAAATTGACTGTACATGGGGAAGAAGAGCCATGGAAGGGGTCTCCTCTAGAGGTGCAGAGGCTTTAGCCCAATAGCGGATGGGAGAAGGTGAAAGAAAAGAAACAATAAAATGCAATTATACAGCCTCCAGCAAAAACGTCAAATACCAAGATAGGCGGTTCACATTATTTCATTTTACAAAGCCACAAAGAGTCATTTAAAGCCGCAGCCAGCCCTACAACCGCACAATTCCTGTAATCACCAGCACTGAAAAAGCCAAATTAGAATGTCGCAAACCCCGGCGATAGCCCCCGCCTACTAGCTGTTATTACTAATTACATTTCTGTTATCATGCTAATGCTTGGCAGGGTTCAACACCAATCCGCCTCTATTTACTCTGTTATTTGTTACTTCTCATTTAGGAGGACCCATTCTGTGAGTCTGGGATTGCTTGTGATCGTGATCCCAACGGATGACAGTAGCAGGGGTACAGGGGATGTTTTGTACTACATGGTGCCCACATGCAATGGGAAGTCTCTAAAAAGCAAATATGTTTGACCAAAACAAATTCAATATGGACTACTATGCGTTCCTTTTTATATTGAAACAAAAATAAATTGCATTTAGTTTGGATATGTAAGCCATGCTAATCATTTGGTGTTTCTGTGTCAATTGAGTACATTTTTCTTGTTCTCTTTCTTGTTATTATATAGATCTGATATCCTGAATAACTTTCTTCAGCGGTCTATATCCATGAGTGCAGTTCAGGTGCTTTTACAAGCAATTGTATTATATATGTGCCCCACCGGACCTACTGAATCAAGGCGAGAAGGGAGAGAAGACCGAAAGACTGGGCAGCTGTGGTGATAACTAGGGAAGGAGATTGAAGGCCAGAATTCACTACAAGCACACACCACAATAATACCTGACACAGTAAACAAAGAACACTGACTTGTGCCAGCACATCAAACTACTGTGAGGAGCAACAATTGTGTTGAGCAACAACACCCCACTCCTTGTGCACCCATTTGGCTGCTGTAGTTTTGCAGTAGAGCAATACAAGTAAAAATACACTAAAACACACTATCAATCTTTACTTACATTCTAATAATAATATAAGCAGACTATAATAGGCGTTTGAATCTGCAATTGATTCAAGCAATAACAAGGAGATATAATGGTCTTTGGAAAACCAATCGTACAAACACGCTATTGCCCCCGTTGTACGATTCAACATTGGTCCATGTCTTGGTCCATGCTTCTTGAGTGGTTGGGTCATGTGGCCTATGGACAAAAAGCATCAATAATATCAACCAAAGTACAACAACTCCTTGTTCTACAATGGTGGAATGAGCCCCATCTGCTGAAAGCCTGCCCATATTCCACTGCAGACCAAAAACTCATCTGTTCAGACTGCATCTTGCACGCATGCTTTGCTAAGCCACACGTGCACTTCAGTAAGTCGTGTGCATGCTTTAAGATTTAAGAAAGAACAAGTGAAGACTGTGTAGGTATCTAGCTATAGTAGCTAGATAACTACACATTCTTAACTTGTAATATGTAATACACAAGTAGGCTATTCCTGCACCTTGCCCTTTTCTGAAGTGGAGCTCTGGCCAGGCGCTAACTGACCACTGTTGTGCAGAGGGCGTGCATGTTCATGAGTGAGTCTTACTTAAAGCGCATGTGAGACTTACAAACGAGTGCATGTGCTTTAGCTTGCGTTCGCCACTAGTAAAATGCTTTAAGTTTGTGACGGTGAGTGGGGACAAAAACATCGGCTTAGTATTTTTTATGTAACGCAATCTATGTTAAACCGAAATAACAGCACATAAATCATTTGATAACTATAGCCCTTTTAGTTATAACGATTTTACCTCGAGCCCTTAGACATGTGATGTTTGGTCTCTGGACAAGGAAATGTTCGAAATGGCCCCTTGCCCTGCCTTTTTTATTACCTCCCTGAAATCACCTGGACAGGCCTAACACTCCTGGGGCCTAGGTTGAACCCTGTTACACATGGACTTATGGAGGTTTCTCGGATCCCCTCTCTCTCTCTCTCACTCACTGTCATATAAATAATAAATGAGCATGAAATCCTCATTCCTCTTCCCCTTGGCAGGAGTAAGGGGTGTGTGGAGAAGAGGTGTGAACTAAAGGGTTTTCTTTTATATAACAAACCTCTTCAATCCGCCAGGGAAACATAATTTGTGCTGGTAAAAACATATCCAACTTGCATGTTGGATATGTAACATGCAAGTTACATATCCACACACACACACACACACACACACACACACTTGTGAGCACCCCACGAAAAAAGTAACTTATACCCTACATCCGCTCACACACACTTCCACAGATGTAAGCACACATGCATTATAAACTGTGCCCCTCATACCTTATCCCACACAGACAGCTAATTCACTTTTTGAAAGCTTACTTATTAGTATTAGTGTTTTATTTAACTGAAAACATCGTCCCGGTCTCTTCTCTTTTCCAATTAGACAACTTGTCCACTGAAGTGGCCTGAGAGTGGATCAGTGGAACTGGTTTCACAGCCAACATGTGGTTTCTGAGCATCTAAGATTCTAGGGTGACTTGACGTCTGTAACACACATTGAGCATCCTCCAAAAGCCTTGACAGCATCTAATATATATATATATATATATATATATATATATATATATATATATATATTATACAGATATATATATATACAGATTAATATTTACTTATTAATCTGTTCTCAATATACTTGAGATCATACACATTCATTGTACTAAAGTGACAGAATAAAACTGTAAGGCTGGAAATTTGCTACAGGCTTTCCCAGGAAGAAAAACCAATGCTTGAAAACTGGGCCCAGTGGAGAGCGAGAATGCCTTGACACCTATTGTATCCACCATTAATCCTACGTTGAGCGCTAGTGATGAGGCTCTGTATTGCTCTGTACCAGGCCTGGACAATCTATGTCAGCTCAATACGGCTCTTTGTACTTTCTCTGAGCCTTCCGAAAGAATTATAGTTAAAATGACTTAATTCAGAGGTTTGGTTTTGGGTTAGGGTTAGGGTTGGAACAGAATGCAGGATGAGCTTGAAAGCTAGAAATGGCAAACAAACAAACAAACAAACCGCTGATTTGGGTAGTTTGTGTGAAGGTCTTTGTTTTAATTTTTTCATTGCTTTTTGTTTTATTTATTCTTTTTTTGTTGTTATGTTTTTTGTTCAAGCCTGCTGCCTCGAGGCAGCGCTAGCTAGGTGACAGCAGATATTTCCCCCCCAAAACGTTAGGAATGGAGGAGGGGGGGTGGGGGGGGGGGGGGGCTGCCACTTGACGACGGTGGCCTTAGGGGAAGAAAGCGTCATCCTGCAGCTCTGGTGGTGCCTATGAGTGCAAGCCCACAGAAATAGGGTCTCAAGGACATCTACAAAGAGACATGTAAGAGGATCAAGCTAGCTTTCAACTGTGTAAACTAGCTAGTTATGTTGTCAGCTTTTCTCTGCACTCCTTTTTTGCCGGTTACCCAGAAAACGAGGAGTGGAAGAGAGAGAAGTGGGGGTTGCTTGCAGCCTCTAGCAAGAATAATAGGACAACAATGTCAATGGAGAGATTTGCCGTTCTGCACATAGTTGAGTTTGACTCAAAACTCTCAAAACTCTATACTTATAATTTAGATATCCTTAATTTTACCACATTATGGAAACAAAGAACAAAGAACTGTAAAATCTGTTAACCATTATAATCCCTAAAGCAGATATAATCCCAAATGAAGTAGAGAGAATAAAACCGCTATCTCTGGTATGTCAAATGCATATAAAACTCAGATTTTAAAATTCTCTACACAAACTGAAGGACATACTGTATCTGGTGCAAGCAAGGGAACATGTCAGTGGTGACCCTACAGAGTATGTCCCTGCAACGTCGTATTATTGGTCAAATGTCGTTCAGATCTGTGCAACTTTGTTAAAATGTCACAATTAAACAGTTTACCATATATCCTTTACAATATCTGCAACACTGTTGATATGTCAGAATACAATTGAAGTTTGACGTTGCTTTGCGACATCTATGCAATGTTGTGAATGTGAGCTATACTGGAAATGCACCACTGATGCACACATGCTTGTAAAACAGCTCTCTATCACAATCAGATCTATTCGCCAGGTACATGTTCACATCGGAATTTAGACAGACAAACAAGCAAGCTTTACAAATTGGATTAAGTAAAAAGAAAGTATTCCTGAAAATCTGTTATATTATTATATTATTACCATTGTATTGTTAGGCTTATCATTGTCTTTACCGGATTTTAAACTGCTTTCTAAATGTAAATGTACATTTTGGGACAGCTTAAGATGAATTACCTGCATGTGCATGATTTATTTTGATCGATGAATGCTTTCGTTGTTGTAGCCTATCATTACACTCATTAGTGTAGCATTTCAAAGGACATCTTGAAGTTGTAATTTGGATGTGGGTTTGAGTTGTTGACCAATTGCAGACGTCGTACCGATAACGCTGTGACGTACGTTAAAGGGTCCGCCGTTTACATTGATTGAATGTACATTGATAATTGATACATTGATTCAATGCCTGTCAGACTACCCGCCTGCCGCCGATTGCCCTCTGACTACCATGGCTATTCAGACATGGAAACATGGTCGTAAGAGAGAGGACAAATAATGCACTCCACAGTCCTCTCCCACTACCACACACCGGTGGCATGGGAGAGGAGAACGACTCGGGGCTTGTGGCCCCGTGTTGAACAGATGTCCTTCTTTATTGGAAGTGACAGAGATGCTGTGGATGCAGACTCCAACCTGGTAATGCAAACACAGTGTCAGATCAATTGTCCCTCACGTGGCAATGAGTTATAGTTATAGTAAACAGTACCTAGGAGTCACTATTGAACGCCATAACTCATTGGCTGTCGACATTACTACTATTCATTGGACCATATAATTGGGATTTTTTTCAGCCCTGCCAATTAGTTTATAGTTATGGGATGAATTTGGATGACATGTTTCAATAGAATGCAGGGTTTTTAAAATAGCCAGCATGCCACACAACCGTGACCACGCCCTCATACAATCAATCAGTATCTTGTTATTGTTAATTGTTTCTCCTGTCCTAATTATTTGAACGTGTCCGTCTGGGTTTTTTATTTTCTATTTTCCTTTATTCAGGCGTTTTAGCCCTTTCTTCGTTGTTCCTAGATCAGTTGTCATATTTTAGTTATAATGTAAATTGTACCACATGCATCACAAGGCCATTAAAAACTTACTTGCTTTCTGTCAAAAAACAGACCAACCCCCCTTCTCCCCCACAACATAGAGTATCAGTGGGTTTCAGTAGTAATTTACTAAATGGATAAAATCAGATTATCTGACAATCCATGTTTCCTACTTATGCAAAAATATCCAATCTACAATATAAAAAAAGAGACAAAACAAAAGATTCCCATGCACAGCCCTTAACTATGCAGACATTAAAAATGAAGTCAGCATTGATGTGTTTAGCAATTGTAGGTTGCACAAGTGCCTGTCTGTGCCTACAAGAGTTGTCATTTTGGAATAAGCCCTTGAATCATCCCTCTAAGTGCATTTCAGTCGAGAGGCATAAGGACACTAGTGAGCTACGTACTTTCATTTCAATGGGCAATTTAACTGTAATTCATGATTTCAATTGATTAACTTACTGGTCAAGAGTCTACACTTTCTGTATGATAAGATGTAGGATTTGATATAATGCTATGCTTTGGAAAGACAATGACATGTCATACAATTTATCTTTAGTTTTTGAGCAACATAAAATAGATGATTTCAATCGTTAATGATGTTCATAAGGCTACATGTGCGATTAACATTTTCCATCCTGCTCATTCATATGGGTTCCTAAATGTTTAATCAATTGTCATGATCAGGCCAAGTGGCAAGGGAAAGAAAGAAGATTGTGATATTAGAAGTGCAGATTACCATTCTCCCCAGGCTGAACTGTCAATCACCCTGCCTTGACCCGCGTAACGAATGAACCCGCGTTGCCCTTGGGAGTTAAAGAGGAAATGTTCTGATTTATAGCTGCTCATTAATATGTTCACATATACAGGCCATCAGTGAGCAATGGCTGTAGCCGGGGTTGTAACGGAAGATGAAAAAACGAGCGGAGTGACCAAAAGGAGCCTTGGGAGAGTTTTCACTGCTGAGGTGCGTTGGCTTATAACCCCCACTTTCATATGATTACTCTCGCCAGTGTCTCTGCAGATGCCTTGCTGATTAGTATTGCACACATACACAAACTTGTAAGCACACATGCACACACAGTCACATTTGTGCACAATCCCTCACACACATACACACCCACAGACAGTCACACAAACACACTCAGACACACACGCACATGCAGTCAAACACTCACAAACGTTACATAAAAACATGCAAACTCTTCTCACCGGCTGCTGGTATGACCGTGAATATGTTGGACAATTATCTTCTTAGAATGTGAGAATAAACAAGGTGTTGTGAAGCTCAAGGCTATGATTCATTTCACTCAGCAATACACTTTGACTTCTGCCATTATGTACCTTGTCAGGTGCAATATAGAATGTTTATTTAGAAGGGATGACTGTACTGGTTTAAAAAGAGAATACTCTTTCCATAATAAAGAAAGTGTATAAAATGAGTAAGAAAATGAATGCAGAGGATGCAGGATGTGTGGCTGCTTTAGAAACCTCAAGCGAGACACCGTAGATGCATGGAGAGCGATTCCTTATGACTTATAAAAACAACAGGAAAAAATCTTCTTCTGCTAGGTCCATCATTTAAAATGTGTAGGGGGCAATAGGAGGGCAGGGTTCAGGTGACAGGGGTTGTTAATGTTTTTGTGGTGCTTTTGTTGAGATGAATTGATGACCTGCAAGTTAGCCATAATAAAACCTGGTTTCAAAGGACAAGCCACACGACATGATGCATTATGTGTTATAATAATACACATAATCACATAATATTGTGAATATTGAAGTAAAAAACGAACTAACAAAAAATGATAACCTCACGTTTGACTATATATATATATATATATATATATATATATATATATATATATTGTAAATCTAATTCCTAGTCAAGTTATATAGGTAGAGGAAGAAAATGTATCCAAGACAAAGTCACTGAAACTTTGTGTTTGAATTTATCCTTCAGATATCTGCTCAAATGCAGAAGGCAGGCAAACGTTGCTTTCATAAAAACATCAAATCAAATCAAAAAGACAACTTAACAAATTATTATCCACATTGATCAGTTGAAAAGCTATTAAAACAATCCATCCGACATTTCCTTTGAAAACCAATCAGAACACAAGCATGAATTCTCAGTGGCCACTTTAGCAGCAGAGCAGAATGATGAAAGCAACTTGATGTGCGTCTCAATCCCGCTTAACTCTTGGACAATTACCATTAAGAGTTTTAGGGCCCGGCGATGGGGCACTCCGGTGATTGCTTCTAGTCTGTTTTTGTCAGATTTCCTGAATGTAGCCCTGGTGCAAACCCAAGTGACATACACAATTATTTATTGTTCATTCCAAAGACATCTTCAGCCAACAACAATTAGGAATACAGAAATCATGGATTATCTAATAAAATATTAGAATAGATAGTAGACAGTAAGAGGTAGGCTTTTAACCAATGGAAACTTAAATATTTATTGATTTTCATTAATTTCATTATTAAATCCTCATACATTTTGCAAGTTTATGTCAACATTGTAGATGCTTGTGGGAAACAGGTATGATGGTGGCCAATGTCAGTATTACATGTCCCATTTAAACTTCATATATATCCATCTTTTTTAAATCATAATTTTGCCCCTTCCCCGCCCCAGCAAACATTAAAGGGAAGAATACTTAAAATACCATAGAATATAAAATGATATGAACGCATAATACAGACTCACACAGAAAATCAGGAAACATGTATGAAATAACATTTTGTTTAGTCTTACGTCATTCGTGCTGTTTGTGCCTTATTGCCTTATAACTGGCTATTGAGAGAAAAATATTTGTCCCTAATGTATGTAAAAATAATTGTCCCTAATGTATGACAATCAAAACTACAAAGACACTTGAACTTTAATTCATTAGAAAATTAAAGCAATAAAAACACACAGGAAATTATGTAAAAATCCAACTGATCTAAAACTGAATAGACAAATCTTTTATAATCACGCTGTTTTTGTCAATGTTGTCTTTCTTTTGATATCCCTTTTCCCCTACCAGTCAACGAGACGAGTGTTTTTATTTTATTTTGTAAGAAATAAAGTTAATAGATAAAAAAGTAAAAGTCAAATCAAAATGTACATCTGCATTGAACCAGAAATGACGGTATGACCATACCAATAGTCTTTTCTGTGTTGTCTTTTTTTTGTATTTTTCCTCCACGTCCATGTTCAGCCTCACTCCATTTTCCACTGTCCTCCTCTCTCCTCTCCATCCTCTTCATTAAAAAATGAAAATGAAATAAATAAATAAATACATAGAAATGAATAAATACATAAATATTTTCTCCTTAAATAATTACTTTTTCTTTTTTGATAGTTTTGCCTTGGCTTGTTAAAATCATAAACCCCCCCAACCCCACCAAAAAATGTCCCCCTTCCTGGGTTCATTTCTAACGCTGATACCTCCTGCTGTCTGCAACAGCTGAAAAAAAAAAAGATTAATGTCAGTGACTTGAGAGAGAAAATTCTGCCTCGAGACATATTTAAATGGAAATGTTTTCCTGCTTGGTGTGCTGGCAGTGCCCCCTTTCAACATGTACTCCCGGTGTGTACTCCTGGTTTGCCAGATGATGATTGAATAACGTTTTACTCTTCTGTGTTGTCTCTCATATCCACACCTCAACTTTGTTTTCTTGACACTTGGAAAACACGAAGAACTGTCGTAAAAAACCATCTAGACAGAAGGGTTTTAGTCTTGCTTTTATTCGTATTGTCGTAAGAAAGCTCTTTACCAAAGTGGAGTTCAAAGTGTGGCGCTACCTCATGTGTCCTTTATCCCATCAAGAGGAGGTGCTCTCTGTCCTCACAAGGGTCCAGTGCTGGCTGATGATCGGACAGAGGTCAGAGGGTGAGAAGAGGAGGCGGAAAGCGAGGAGGAGCAGCAAGGAGTTGTCGGAGGAGACGACGAAGGTGATGACGACGACGACGACCTCCTGCTAGGAGCCGTCTTCCTCCGGGTTGGCCGGGGCGTAGTAGCCCGCCAGCTGCCTGAAGCGCGGCCCCCAGTCGCTGAGGTAGGAGAAGTCCTGCTCCGACGCCGTGGACAGCGTGTGGATGGAGCTCAGCGACAGCGCCGGCGAACTGGAGCCCTCGAAGGCGTACGTCTGGAAGGAGTCGTAGGGCGGCACGGACAGGTCGGCGTCCGCCTGCTCCACCTTCTTGCGGATGTAGCCTTTGAAAAGGGAAAAGTCTGCCGGCGGTTCGTTAGCCGCCCCGGACGCCGTCGCAGACCCGGTCGCGGACCCACCCCCGCCACCTCCGGCCCGGCCCGCCTGGATCCACTGCGGCAGGGAGCGGAGGTCCGGGGGGCCGGCGTCGGGGCCCTTAGCCTCGGGGAAGTCATAGAGGTTCCTCAGGGCGCTCATGTCGTACGCCTGGGTGTCCTGCTCGCCGCCGCCTTCGTCGTTGTACTTGATGACGTTGTCGCGCATGTCCTCCTCGTCCTCAGCGATCCGCTGGCCCTTCCTGTGGCGCTTCAGGGTCAGGATGAGCAGCACCAGGACTGAGAGAGAGAGAGAGAGAGAAAGAGTTTCCACTTGTTTTCGGAGGTCATCAATTGGTGCGCATCACAATAAAGTGAATAAAAAGTGAGAAATAGCAGTAAACGTTTTGAATACTTAATGTGGATTTGTTCGTAATACAAAAGCCATGTGATAAAGAAGTTCCATTCCAAAACTGTTATAAAGTCCTTGAATTTAAGGAAACTCAGGTCTAAAGTTTGAAAATGTTAAACACTGTAGAGGATAAAGTAGTTTTTATTCAAATTATACATACCATATGACCTTCTGTTTATATATATATATATATATATATATATATATATTCAGATCTTAACCATACACATAGTTTGTTGGTTTCCAAACATTTGTTTGAAACTATGAATTTACTTTTACAGAGGACACAGCCAGGAAAGATGATGGCCCATGGTCAAATGTGGCATAATTAATACATCAGCATGGATTTTACCCCTTCCCAATGCTGTTTTACTCACTCAGATTGATAATTCGAAAGGCCTAATGGAGTCCAATTTCAGCCTCCCTTGTAACAGACGCGGGGGCCGCTACAGGTGAATTAGCCATTGGGCCAATCACAACACATCGCTAAACTCACTAATGAGCAGAGAGGAAAACAAATCCTCATTCATCGCGATGAATCAATGAGCCTTTAATCTCGTCTTCGTTACTCCAATTACTATCTCCGGTCGTGATCAGACGAGTGTGGCGCGACGATGACGCCCACATTTCCCTCCGGTGGCTTTGGGCTCGTTCTTGCTTTAAAAGGTCAACCAGAAATGTTGACAGCCTGCGATAGCATGAAACGTCATTTCTAATGACCGGTGATCCAACAGGAAAAGTTGTATTTGTTTGTAGAAACTAATTAAGCGTAATTACAAAAGAGGTTCGCTTTACCGGTAAAACACACCCTCTCGTGTAATATTGGGATTATACCACCGTTTCCAACTAAATAAAATAGAAAATAGAAATGTCCGTCTGGTCCGTCTGGACGATGTCATGGACGTCTGTCCATGACATCACCCATTGGTTTACACATGACCGTTAATTATAATAATGTATATGTATAATTGTTTGCCTTCTATGTAGCTTCGCCATTCTTGCCAACCAGCGACTGAAACAATCCATATTTGCCACTTGGGACTTGATTGGCTGCCTTGAACCAATCTATGTTACAAACTCATTAATATTCAATCCTTAACAACTTCTAATGAAATATAATACATTTAATGAAGATGAACTAGCCACTGAGATCCTTAGTGTATTGGCTTGGTATTTGGAGAATTAAATCACATTTCTTCCCATTGACTTGGATTGGTGACGATAAATTCTGCCCCCACCTACCATGTACCACCTAGAGGCCGTTAGATGAACCACACACTGGTCTGTTCTGCATGAGCCTCGCAAACAGACACTCCTGGCTGCTGCTTGTATTGAAAAGACAAGCATGCTTCTCCAGGATTTACACATGGATTGGGATCATAGAGGTATTTTAAATAGACAACAAAATACAAAGAACACTATAGATGCATAGAAAATTACACTGGTCCTTTATGAAGATGTTATTAATAGGGTCATTAGCTGGCAGTAAGTCAGAATCAGAATCAGAGTTGCTTTTATTACATCTTAACATACAAGTACACAAGAATACAATTATTAGGCTTGGATTCTCAACAGTCACATAGCAGCATCAATACAAGATCACAATAACAAAGTAAGTAATAATAATAAATATTAATAAGTAGCAACATCAATACAAGTGTTCAAGTGGTAGAGGTAGTGCAAAAAAAAAATGCTGTGCAAAATACAGAATATAATAATGCTGATAATCAAATAATCGGTAGTTGTAGTGTGCTTTTTCCAGGAGCCTGGCTGCTTGGGGGAAATAACTGTTCGTCATCCTCTGGGTTTTGGCCCCGAGGCTTCGGTACCGCTTCCCAGATGGCAGTAGCTCAAACAGTTTCTGATTGGGGGGGGGGCTGGTGTCCCTAATGATTCTGAGGGCCTTCTTGACACACTGGGCCTTGTAGGTGTCCTCTGGTAGAGAGTCAGCTGAGCAGCTAGGGGTCTCTTTGAAGTCAGAGATTGTGTGTCCCTTCCACATACTGCGTGGGTCATTGCTGCTTAGCTGTGACTCTATTTTGTTGCCGTAATCTCTCTTGGCTGCCTTGATCACTCTTCAAAGGTCAAAGCGGGCAATTTTTATTTCTGTAGTATCTCCGTTTTTGAATGCTGCTGTTCTTGTAGATAGTGCTGTTTTGACATCGATATTAATCCATGGTTTCCGGTTTGGATACACACGGACTGTTTTCGTGGGGAACACACTTCCTCTATCACCTTTTCTATGAAGCCCAGGGTTCCTGCCGCAACCTCCCTTACATCACCACTGGTCTCTGCAAACTCCGTCACTGAATAAAAGCAGTCCTGAAGGATCGCGTCTGATTCGACAGACCAGCATCGACTCGTGCGCATGATTGGTGGTGACGTTTTCAGTTTGTGTTTGTAGGCGGGCACAAGGAGGATGGAAGAGTGGTCTGATTTGCCGAAAGGTGGGCGGAGGAGGGGTTTGTATGCGTCACAGAGTTGCGTGTAGGCATGGTCTAAGCATCTCCCGCCTCTTGTGTTTACATTTATGCATTGATAGAATTTTGGCAAAACCTTCCTTAGCGACGCTCGGTTGAAGGCTCCAACCACTATTAGAGCGGCGTCTGGGTGTCTGTTTTCTGTGTTGCTGATAATTCCATACAGTTCCTTTAGTGCGACGTTCGTGTCGGCTTGTGGTGGAATATAAACTGATATGCATATGATGGCAGAAAAGTCTCTCGGAAGCCAGTTTGGGCGGCAGAGCAAGACAAGTCTAAAGCTCCTTCAGTCAGACGTCTTCTCTGACAGCTATGAGGCTGTGGCTTGATTCTCTCTATGAAATAAGGATCTTTCCTCCTCCCCTCGCCCCAGGGTTGTAGAGAATCTGAACGGACAAAAATAAAACGCCAGAACACAGCATACCAGCTGTGAGTCGTACGCGTGGACTGTCAAAATGGAAGTGCTTGGCTGTTTCTGTAGCAACACTGCTGGGTTTGTAGCTGGTTGTCTGTAGCTGATGCTGTTACTGCTATAGTTTATTTTGCATTATGCAAAGCCAGCGGGGGGGGGGGGCATTGGGTCTTCCATGCTTTGGTAACTGACTGTGGGATCAAAGCAGTTTGTGTCCTTTCCTGATGGTAGTTGTGCATGCATGCACGCACACACATGCACACACGCACACACATAAACACCTCATTAAAGTTTTTGGAACTAATAAGAAGTAAAGTTGAACTTCAATGGTAGTCAATATAAAGGGTTGTCCGAGACATAAATATAGACTTGTTAATTTGCAACGCAAAAGGTTAGACTAAAAATAAGTGATAAGTTGATTTCAAACTCTCGTCCCTTCAAATGGTCTAATGGGTTACTGGCAATAATTACTATGTTCAGAGTCCAGCATCCAAGTCTATGCTTTCTCAGCTATTTCTCTCTGATGATGCCATCTTTACCCAATTCAACAGCAGACATTTTAATCAGATGAGAAAATAACAAGATGATAAATAAATGTGTTAGATCCCTAAACAACCTTTCGAAAATATGTTGATTTGCAACATGAACACATATAACATAAAGAAAACCACATCGTCAAGGAGATGTGAGACACGGTTGATGATGCTACAAGGGTAGCTATTCTAAAAGTGGGGAATGTTATGCTGCTTAAGCCTTCGAGTGGAAAATATATGCATACACAAAGTGACTTTCCCTGTCAGCATATGACTCCAAAAGCACGACTTTGCTGTTTACTTTTCTTCTTACCTCTTCACACCCATTATTCCCCTTTGCCGAGCCAAATTGCAAAACAACATCAGTGACACGCGTATTAATTGCACAAACGACTTGTTGCGGTGGCTCCTAATTGTCCCTTATTTTGTCTTGAATGCGGGTCGACGCGGGAGGAAGATGTGGGTGTGCGCGTCTGTGTGTGTGTGTGTGTGTGTGTTCCTGCCTTCCGTGGTGGAAGGAAGAGACAACTCTGCCTGTCTAGGGAGGTCGGGGGGGGGGGGGGGGGGGGAGAGATGTGCGGACGTGCTGGGCTGGGGATGGGGGTAGAGTATGCGGTATCTGATAATGTGTAATCCCTCTGCTCCCGCAATGTTTACCAGGCTCCATTGGACAACGGCGCCTCCATTCATTCCCGCTCGATTGTTCCGTTGCCGTAAACTGGATAAGTTAATTCTCCTTTGGGGGGAGGGGTGGTCACAGGCGCACATCCGTGGGATGGCTGTTCAACTCCGGCGCGCACTTCCATGCATGCCAAGCGTGGGGGAAGACAATTACTCTAAATCCACAGCGATGAGGATGGTAATTTGACTAGGGAACCTTGCTGTTGTGAACTCTGCCATGCATACAGATAAGCCGAAAACGGCGCAGGATAAAAAGAAATTTGGGGTGTGTATGCAATGTATAATGAAGTCTGGTGATACACATCCCATTGTTGGTATATCTTTTTGTTGTTGTTTCAAACAACAAAGACAATTTGTAGCGAGGTTTATCTTGGGATTAGGGGATGGTGTTCGATGGCGTTCTGTTCTCGAGTCAATAACTCATTTCAAAATGGTCACACTCATTTAAACATAAAGCACCGTCCAAATGTATATGATTTCAATATCACCACCTGGTCCAGATGAGGGTACCAGGGACTGTATGTAGCAACATATTCCTTCTCATCACTATAGTACGAAAGCCCTGAAAGGCATCATAAAATAAATAAAGAAATATATATAAGGGGAAAAATATGTTTTTGTTAGTAGGCCTACATGATGAATTGATAACCAAATCAAAGGTCGTCCGTAAGACTTTGGGAAAATATGTTTGGCTCACTGTGTGTAATGCTGTGCTTTTTTTTTTGTAAACAGTTCATTTAGGAATACATTACAGTGAAACAGCACAATTCCTTATGTGGCTAAAGTGGGTCTCCTTTAGGGTCTTTAGAGTTCTGTTCAATTCACGAGAACATATGGAAGCCCCCTTAGACAGTACGGTGATGACCTCCTGATCAGAGAAAACATATGGTCTGGATCAACTTGTATGCAGGGGCTTTATTTCAATGTTTGTATGTCTCATTTTGCCATGCAGAGGCAAATGCGATCTGATATATATATTGGTTGGTCATTAAAGACCATAGAGTGGAGTCTTTGCTGAATTGAACAAATATCAAATAAATTATTTAAAAACATAACACACAAGGATATATAAGAACAGTGTGTCCTTTTACAAAATAATGTATTTAATAGTGGTTCAGCTCAGCAAAGACCGTACTCAATGAATGTTCCACAATGAGGAAAATTACCTATAAACACTGGCAGATATACCTTCATATTATGGATCACCTCTGCTTTACATTTCAATTTGATTTATTTTGCCTTTCAGGGCTCCTGTAGTTTAGCAGAAAACAGCACTAAAACCTTGTAGCCAATCGCTATTTTTTCACTTTGAAAAAATAACAAACATAACAAATAACAAACATAACTGCCATTCAAGTGCATTTGGAAATCCAAAATGAAGGCAGTAAAAAACTGGAAGGACACTCAAACATGAATAAAAGGCAGGAAATAAGCATGTGGGCTAATTATATGGAAGCCTCCTCTGGAAGATCTCAAAGGAATACATCACGAAACTACCTTTTCACTGATTCAGGAGCATTTAAATGGTAAATGAACAACATTTATAAAGAGATTTTTTAAACTGTGGCCACTCAATTAATGCCTCACATCCACCCATTCATACACCGATGGCGGTGTCAACCATGCAAGGAAACCGCCAACTCAACCTGCTCCTCCTTCTGAGCTACTGCAACAGCTCAGGAGGCACTTAGCACCTAAATGTTGTGTTCAAATTAGGACTGACACGTCCTTTATATTTGAACACACAGGTCTAATGAATGACATCGATGAACCATGGATTGACCAGTAGATAGAAGCTGCAGCCATAACTAAGCAGTTAGGAGCCAATGCCTCCTATCACTATGTTTTAAAAATCCAGAAGCCAATCAGCTTGGCTGACGCAACTATTGCATCAACATACGTTCACGGCCCATCCAAACAATGTTTTTTTGTTTTTATGTGTACGACGGCTCCAACCGACACACAAATGCAACGGTCCTTGTGTGTGCAGATGTCGGATGACGTTTCTGACAAGATGGTTAATTTACCCTTGGGCAGCACCAGTTGCACTGGCCCACCAGTTCATCGTGGCAGATGGAAGGTAATTGGAATGGATGCTAGAGTGTAGCTGAATGGATACATCACATAGCCCCCAACCCCCACCCCCCTCGCCCCCCTTAAACAAACTGATTGAGGTACTGTTTGTTTGTAGGGTAATTAGGCAGAAATTTGTTTTTACATTTTTCTCATCAGTGCAACAATTGATGTAATAAGGATGGTCCACTGAGAGAGAAATGAGAGAAAGGAAATGGAGAGAGGGAGACATAGTGACAGAGAGAGAGAGAGAGAGAGAGAGAGAGAGAGAGAGAGAGAGAGAGAGAGAGAGAGAGAGACCTAAGGCTCAATATATCCATTGTGTATGTACAACATATGCTTTCATGGGATACGATGATGGCTGTGGAGCTACTAGCGGCTGTTTTCTGTGTGTGTGTGTGTATGTTTGTGTGTGTCCGTGTGTGTGTGTACGCAAAGTGTTTACATGTGCACTGACAGCAGAGTGGGCTCTCAGATAGGCGCTACAACACCACCGAGGCTAACACACGCTACTGTAGTGCCCAGCCTCACACAGACTCTGCCATCTGCTATTATCACCCGGGGATAACTGTTAACACACTGCTGTCCACACCACTGTCCATCTCTGTCCCCCCCCTCTTCCTCCCCAGTCATGCGGACAGTGGACAGTCACTGTCCACATGATGACTGGCAGAGATCGGGGAACTCCTGCTTAGCCCGTCTGTCAATGCCTTGATGAGGTGCTTCACTGTTGGTTTCTACAGATCAACATCTGTCGGCGAAACACTATGGACTTCTCAGCCCCAATTAGTGTCTCCGGGATCAAAACGAGGGAAAACGTTACAACTGTTCCCAATTGATTGACATCGCAGTTCAACACGGTGATTCTGGGTAATGTAGTCTGTGCGCTCCTTATAATTGCTTTTGGTTAGGGCACCTGAATTGGAATGAATAATAAATATATCAATGTAAAAACAACTGAAGACTCTGAACGATGTCAGCCTATACATGGTTATACGACGATGTGTTTACAACACAAGGTTGTAAACACCCTTGTGTTTGGTGGAGCCCAGGGCACCAAAACCTCAATGTTGTCCTAATATACAGTAGCTTTAGTCTTTTGTTTCTGTCTTAGCTGCAAAAGGGTCCATTTCTCCTCTCAGATTCAAATGATTCATGTTGAAGCTCTTATACTCAATCTGATGAATATATCATGTGCTTTTGGAGACTCTCGATATGGTTTTGGGGTAAATGGAAGCACAACATCAACTACCCTCGTTACTGCGGGTCTTAAAATAATGTATCCCTTATTTATTTATTTTTGCCATCACCTGGTTTCACATAATCATCCCTCATGAACTGGGAGTGCGTGGAAAAGCCAGAAACAAGAAGTCACAAAAAAAAAACATTGAGGTCATGCTTTCTCTTCTTTTTACACCAAAGAACAAGGAAAAATATGGCAGGATGGACTAAGAGCTCATAAAACATTGACAGAGGACAAATCAAGTCTCTTCAGCCACTCTCCTGTTTGTGTGTGTGTGTGTGTGTGTGTGTGTGTGTGTGTGTGTGTGTGTGCAAGCATGCCTGTTTGCCTGTGTGTGTGTGTGTGTGTGTGTGTGTGTGTGTGTGTGTGTGTGTGTGTGTGTGTGTGCGTATGTGTGTGTGTGTGCATGCGCAGATGTACACGCACCCGTTAGAGTCTAGTGAGCATGTGTGTGTGCTGTCTAATATGAGAGAATGTCTTAAGAAATATATACAATTGGTGTGTATTTTGAGCCGGGTTTTTGAGAGTGCTGAGCCAGCCTTTTGCTCACACCATCTCTCCCTGCTCTACCCTGCCGTGTATTCCCTGATGCTCTTGTGAGTCAAGTGGATCCATACCATTCAGAGGGCCTGAAACCCTCTTTACGCTGGACTGCAACAAAAGCCATCTCCTTAGAGACAAAATGACAAAACAAAAAACACACCAAAATAATATCAAATATTGATGTCTTTCTATGACATAGGACTTCTTTTCATTTCTGTTCTTCTGCTCATCACCACAGCGGCACAAAGTGGATGCTTTGCTTGTGTTGGACTGCATTTATATAGCATTTTTCTTGTAACAATGGCAGTTCACTGGTTCTTCAATGACTGCCACTCATCCACACATGGACACACGTGTACGCAGGGACGGCCAAATCCTGCCACACATGGTGCCAGCGAGCTTGTCATGCCTTGTTACCATATGCTCACACTGCCAGCGATGCGCATGCTTGAGAAGAGAGGACCTGTCGCCGTCTCCACATCTTTTGTGGGCGTGCAAAAGTCAAGCTTTATGGATTACGCTGTTGGGGCATATACATCATACTTTTCAGGAAGTACAAAGTGTCTAGATATATTATTAGTTGTGTAGGATTGTTTATTGCTATAGATAAATGATAGTTTTTTTGTTATAGCTTTACCACAAAGCATTTATCCACACACACACACATCATCACTCAACATCATTCCAAACATTCTCTCTGCTGGCGGTCAAAGGTTTTCCAATGAAACATGCGTGCAGTGGTTTTCACTTTTGTGTTAATCTGTGAAGAGGCAGGAATTCAAATAACCTTCAGAATGTGCTTTTGCAAATTACTTATTTTCATCGATGTCATTTACAATGTAGGTTTCTCTGCCACATGGAATGTGTACTAGGGTGTTTGAACCTACATTGAACCTGTTCTCCCTCTACCCTCAAATTGGCTCTTCTCCTGTGTCGATTACAGAGAGCTGAGTTCTGTTCAACCTCTCCTCGTCTCCAACAACCGTGGTCTACAACGGGTGCGACTTCACCCTCTGTCGCGAGCTGTCACCTCCATTCCACTTTGTCCTCTGTGCTGATGTGAGCATACGGCGTGGAGGAACTTAATGTCTAAGGCATCTCAAATGGCACTGTTGTGATTGGCTAGCACCGGCAGAACCGTAGTCGTACTAGGAGGCGTTGGAAGAGCTCTACTCAACTCTCCGAATGTTCCAAACCTTGACCAATTTGCTGCTAAGTTTTCAAAACAATGCTGACGATTGTACACGTTTTTTATTCATTCCACCCCTTTGTCTGTTCAACAATTCATTCATCTATTCATCCATACTTCTATTAATCCATCCATCCATCCATCTCTACCTCTCCATCCATCTGTCCATCCCTCCCTCTACCTTCTCCTCTCTCCATTCATCTGTCCATCCCTCCCTGCCTCCATCCCTTTCCCTCCTTCCCTCCATTCAACCCTCTCCCTCCCTCCCCCCTCTATCTCTCTCCCTCCCTCCCTCCCTCCCTCCCTCCCTCCATCTATCCAACCTTCTCCCTCCCCCCCTCCCTCTCCCTTTGTCCCACCCTCCATCCAACCCTCTCCTTCCCTCCCACCCTCCATCCATCCTTCAACCTCCCTCCATCCCTCCATGCAGCCCTCCCTCCCTCCGCCCATCCATCCATCCATCCCTCCACCCTTCCATCCATCCATCCCTCCCTCCCTCCCTCCCTCTCTCCCTCCCTCCCTCCCTCCACCCATCCATCCACCCACCGATCTATCCATTCCTCCACCCATCCATCCATCCATCCATCCCTCCATCCATCCATCCATCACATCCATCCATGGGCTCACCAATGAGGATGAGCATGCAGACCAGCAAGGCTATCAACGCTCCGGGGCTGAGCGCAGCACTGATCACATAGGCCGTAGCGTTGCAGGACTGTATCGCTCCATCTGCGTGGAAGACAAAAAGCAACACTTGCTGTTAAAAAACACCTCCTGGCACTTAACATTGAACAAACACCAAACATTACTGCTCCTTTATTTCATTATGTGGAGCTGAAACACGTGTTTACTGTTGTGTGAGGTTTTTGGACAAAGACAACACGGAGACCGCGCGGGTGGTTCGTGATGGACAAGAAAGATCACCGCTTGTTTGGGCCGCGGTTCATCGCCACGGTGGTCACAGTGTGTGTGTGTGTGTGTGTGTGCGCGTGTTGTCACCTGGGTCGCAGCCACACACGTGGATGGTGACGGTGCCCGTGGAGCTCAGGGAGGGAGGCCCGCTGTCCACCACCAGGATGGAGAGGAAGTACACGTTCTGCTCATTGCGGTTGAAGCCCGACCGCTGGGTCCGGATGCCGGCAGTGTTGTCTGTGAGTCATATGAAGTGGTGGTGGTGGGGGGGTGATGGGGGGGGGGGGGGGGGGCGGAGGGGGGAGAGCAGACAAGAAGAAGAAAGATGACGTTCAGTCAACAATTGTGTGTTTATTGTTGAACTTTTTTTAATGTCCCTTTTCTTTCTCCGTTCTCTTTTGGCATTCCGAGTTAAACAAAAACAATGTGAATGTGCATGACTCCCACGCGCGGCGCAGTGAGAATGTGTCACAATTGTGTGGCGGTTGATTAAAGAATATAATTATGCAATGAAGAGTGTTCCAAGAGGCATCCCAGCGGGCTGTGGAGTGCACTGTTCAATCCAATGACCAAGGTTGAGGAGGTAAACAACCAGAGAGGAGAGAAGCACCCTGCTATGGCGGTTCATTCTCCACTGCTTGATATCACCATTCCAGGACAAGAGAAAGACTGAGAGAGACAGAGAGAGAGAGACAGAGATAGAGACAGAGAGAGAGGGAGCGCGTGCATTGGACACTGACATATACTATACTATATTTCCTTGGCAGACATAAATGAATTAGCTGAAGATAAATACAGAGCCTTTTTGCAAATAGCAACTGCATCGTTCATTGGCAGACCTGTATGTTGCTGATATGGACAAATCCATCCCTCATGGTACACATTAATGTCAACCATCCTAGGGCTGCGCAGGCACATACAGTACGCTAATCAGTGTGCTTCCCGGTCACACACGCCTTTTTAGATAGGGAGATACCATGAGTTGATAGAAGCGTGTTCTACCGTTACGCTTTTATCTTGAGCATCCTCCTTGGAAACACAACACGATAATATGTTTGTCATCGCACATTACCATGGCGATGTTTAACTTTCTTCTTCAAAGAGAAACAGGTTGTGTTGAAATGGCTGGGGGGAAAGATCAAGACTTTGCAAAGGCTGAAATCTGACAAAGACACTAGGCATAAAATGCATTCACATTTTAAGTTGCTCATGCTTTGCAGGAATTCAACCATGTGTTCATAAAATGTCCCCTCTCAGGGAGTTTGAATTGTGCTCCCAAGGAGATTCATTAACTAGCCACCGTGCAAATCAAAGAGCGGCGAGTTAAAGAAGAGGTCAGTCGAATTTTCTTTCGCGTCATTTTGGCTGCGTTAACCAAAAGTGAGAGAGAGACAGAGAGAAAGAGCGAGAGAGAAAGACAGTGAGAGAGACAGAGAGAGAGTGAGCAAGACAGAGAGAGAGAACAGAGAACAGATAGAGAGAGAAGAGAGAGAGAGAGAGAGAATAGAGAGAGGGTTTTCATTCTCCTGTGTCAATGTTTGGTGATAGAATGCGATGTGAGGCCATGATGGTAAAAAAAGGAGATGTGACAGATTGAATGTGGCAGGTTGACAAATGTGTCCATGAGAAGCGACAGGAGAGCGTGCGAGAGGACGGAGGATAAAAGGACTATGTGGGTGTGCTGTTTGTCTTTCCACGCAACACACACCCTCCCAATTTGCCTCGGCAAGCTTGCACGCGTGTCCGAGTGCGGGACTGTAAATGCGTGTGTGTGACACTTACGCGTGTATGTTGGTGTGCCTGCTGTGTGTGCCAGCAGTGCAAACTGCTTGTATGAGTGGCATTGCCTAATGCCCTTCGCACACGTGTGAACACGCAAACACACACACACACACTGATGCTCATGCATGGATACCCAGATGTAATGTGTGATCCAGCATGACAAAGTGGAGGGTGACAGGATGTTGGACGACAGTTTGACACCGCAGAGTCTGTATGTGTGTCCCGGTCACTTCAGGTGGAGGAGCACTGGGGGCATTTGAGTCCCACCAGAACGGATAACCAACAGCTAATTAGAGCAAGGTTATGGTGTGTGTGTGTGTGTGTGTGTGTATGTGAGGTGGCATGGGTGTGTGTGTTTGAGTTTTAATTAATACGTGTGTGTGTGTGTGTGTTCGAGTTTGAGTACAAACATGCTTGTGTGTGTGAGGTGGCGCGGGTATGAGTCGGCGTGTGTTTGAATGCACACGTGTGTGTGTGTGTGTGTGTGTGTGTTTGGGCCTATGTATACAGGCACACGCTTGATGTACACATAGGAGTTACTGAGCCGTGCACTGCCAGACGTGTGTGTGTGTGTGTGTGTGCACGTGTGTGGGGGGAAGGGGGGGGGGGTTAGCGGACCCCCCAGCTTCCACATGGTGACATTTCCCGAGCACACGGCGCTCCCCTGACATTTTCCGGGTGTCAGATCCATCTTGATTTAGCCGGCCATCACATTCACTCGGGAACGCGTCTCTAAAAGCTCTGGTAAGCAGGGGCCTTGAAATCATCTATTCCCACTTAGAACGGAAAAAAAAACACCCACGCAGATGAATTACGGGAGAGAAAAAAAGGTGGACGTCTAAAGCAAAGTCATCACTTAAAAGCCATGACGCTTCTTTAATATAATGTTTCGTCATTAAGGAACACTCTGTTTGTGATGCATTTGTTGGACGGCAGACTCAATTCATGATGAGAAATGATGCATATTGTTGACATTTGGTTTAGTAGAGAGAGGAGGGTGGCCTGTGGGGAGCTTAAGGTACTTTAGGCTATTGAGCCTGCATTCATTTCCAAGGATAATAAAATCTCTATGATATTTTAATTACTGTGAAATATGCATTTCAGCAGAAAGTCGAAATTACTTTATTAAATTAATGACAAGTACACTTATGAAGCTTATAGTTTCAAACCATGGTTGCTTAATATTTCTGATCCATTTCAGATTTTTGTGATGGGACACCATTACAGTATACTTGCACAAACATGGAGACACACGTGGATATTTCCTTATGTTTATGAGATGGCTTAATGTTTCTGTAGCTCTGTATTTGCTAACATTGAAACAATGTGATGGCTAAAATCTAGACAATATCCTATTGTGTCTCACCTTTCACCCTAGCGGTCATGTGATATTTGTCATTATTAGATGCTTAGAACATTTGACTTTTGAGTAGCAAAGAGGACTATATATAGCACTCAGCAGATGTAATCCTACTCTGTCTTAGAAGAACAAAGGATCGACATCTTGTAGATAAACAAACTACATACAATCTGTACTATGTGTTAAACCACGCCAATTTACTGTAGGGCACTGGGGGTGTGTCACCTTTCACATCCCAGAGAGTGAAGTGTCGATTGCTGGAGGTGTCGGGGACCAGGTTGAAGTGGAAGTGATGTCCTGACTGGGGTTCATCTCGGTCCACCACGCTAATGGTGTGAATCAACTGCAGAGAGAAGAAGAAGAGCAGACATGTTTGTCCTTTCTTTCAACTGGCTGTGGTATTGTTTACACAGTTCTAAGGAGTACCACGTCAGTTAGGGCACTTTAAATGTAATTATCATAGCTCTACTTGTTATCATGTATTTTATATCTGCAACATGCAGCGTACAGTATATGAAGAGATCAACATAATTGCAATACATAACAAGCAATAGTACTCAAGTTTGTATTGTTAACATGGTTTTGTCTGGGAAAAGAGTTTAATATAAATATAAAATATAAAACTGAAAATGGTGGTATTCAATAATATGCCAATGAATAATTGATTAGCAAATGAATGTTGGCAAAATAGTATGGAATTTGGCTTAGCTGAACAGAACACTATCAACTTTAACTCTTAATTGTTTTCCTCTTCTTTTCCTACTTCTTGGGTGAACACTTAACACTGAATGGAACACATATAGACACTGAATAGAACACAATTTCCAGATGCAGTATGATTTCTTTCCCTTTCAGATGTTATTAATACTAAATACACTCGCAATGTTGCACAGGAACTGCGCAGTCTACTTTGTGTATTGGGCTCTAAGGAGACAAAGCACTGAGACAAGCAATCTCCCTAAAATCCACTCCTGGCTTTTCACATTATTTTAAAGCCCCGTCGTAGAGGGCTTACACGGTTCATTTTGTTGTTTGGAAGTCAGTAAATCACTAATGAGATTCTTTTTAACCACATATCCCTAGCAAAGATCCTTCCTCTTCTGTGAGGGGCAGGAGTGCACAAAGATACTGACTGTGTTATTCAAACTGACTTTGGGAACATTTTTTGGTTCACTTTATTAGTTATGTTTTATTCCAACGTTCCAACGTATTCCAATGTTTTAACAACATCTACACCAAACACACACACACAAACCAACACACGCATGCCGCACACATCCACCCATCCACTCACATATACCCACACCCACCCACACCAGTGCATGCACACACACACATCCACAGACACACACACACACACACACACATGAATAGTTCAGTTTAAGTCAGTTGCTTAATGGTGTTGCCGTGGAGACAGAACAAACAGTCTCTGTGCACCTCTAGGTGATGTAAAGCTAGGTGCAAGATGGATCTAATTGTTTTGTCTGATCTCTTAGAGTCTCTACACCAGATAAACACTGGGGGAATAAATAAAGCCTTTATTTGGCCTTTTCTACACGTCTGCTGATGGATCACAGCGCTCAGAGATACTAAATGTGACTCTGTATACCTGACCATCTCTCTCTCTTTCTCTTTCTGGTGTTAGTTTGGGTAACAGTAATTGTGCAGTCCTACTATGTTGTAACAGAACTTCTGGGAAAAGACGGCACAGAGCCTGGGATAGAAACCAGGAACTGCAAGAGGCGGACTTACGCCTTGTTTCCTGAGAAAGAAAATGAATTTGCACGAGTAAATGAAGCTTTCAAAAGATAATAAGTGCCCATGAAAGGTGTGCTGTCAACGGCTTCACTCAAAAGCTCAGCCCAAGGGTCCAGCTACAGCGGGCAGCGCAGTTTTAAAGTCTAGGTTTCAAGAAAGCCTAATTTGCCGTTTATAGACATCATTTTTGGGGAATTTCTTCAATTAAAGCAGCGTGTAGCCAGTTGTTTTCACATAAAGCTAAAGCAATTAGCGTGGAGCAGCCATGTCCTATGAGGTTATAGATGTGTGAAGAGTGACAAGTGTATGCTTACTATTTGTTGCACTTTCCAAAAGAAAAACCAAAAACCTTGTGGAGAGTGAAGGCCATTCTCCAGCATGATGCAGGCTGGTTATTACATGCTACAACCGAGATCAATGAAATGGGCTATGTCTATGGCTAGCATAACTGGATTGAAACTCAGGGAGGAATTGTGTTAAATGCAGGACGTACATACAGTATATTGTCTCAGCGACTGTATATGATAACTGCGTGTCTCGTGCACAATAGCTTTGAGTCACGTGATCAGCTCCTGTAATCTGCAAATTTCAAGTTGATCGGCCGATCATGTATACATTGCGTAAATCGGCCGATAATAATCAATTGCTGATCGGTCGGTGCATCACTTTGCATCATAATTGATGTACCGATTGATCAGACACCGATCGGCCACCGGTCAGACCTGATAACCAATCAGATCTTATACTGGGATCCCAGCTGCAAACAAGCCCTTGACTATATGCGGGAGGTCGAAGGACTTCAAGGACACCGGTGACTAAGCCCGCCGCGGTGCCCACTTACAGCCCCTTCTGAACGGGTCTTTTCAAATAAAGCAGCTCTTCAGAGATGACATAACCCTCCTAGTTAGTCAGTCAGTCACGGAACAAGCTTAGGCACAGCCCCCCCCCCCCCCCCCCCCGAAAGCCTGTGGGGATGATGTGACCTACTCTTTGATTCCCAAAAGAAAAAAAGTGTGATGTGAGTTCAGGGCAGAGAGAGAAAGACCGCAGAAAGAGACAGAGAGAGACAGGGGGGGGGGGGGTTACAGCTTCTTCAGATCACATGATGTTGGAGACACAAAACTCAAACAACTCAACACAAAACATGTGCAAACATCTGATTGAGTGACACCGCTGTGTTTTGTGTGTAGCATATAAGCCTATTGGGAGCGATACATGCACGGACATCATCTCATGTGGAACACATTATAAGTGCATCAGTATTGAATTTGACCTTTACGCTCCGGACGAGTTTGACTGTTCGTGTGAGTCAAAGGCGTGTTATAAAGCAGCATGACAGAGCACCCACGCAGAGCAAACTGCGGACGCAGACTCCCCACTCTGTGTATTCTCTTAGTACCTCGACAGTAGGTATTCTGTCTGTTTTAGGCAGCGCTCCTCTGCTCAGGACGCACAGCTTTAGAGGCGCCTGTGTGGACGTCTGCACTTGTTGTGAGACACACACACACACTCACAACACACACACACACACACACACACACACACACACTGAAATACATTATATAAATCCAGCAGAGAGGAAGACAACATCTTCCCTCCATATTTCACACCACAGAGCCGGCAAATCCAGCGATATATTAAAGAAAGTACAGCTCACTGCACCTTATTCACAACGGTCGACCGACCTAACCATCTCTCTTTACACTCCCCGCTTTGAACTGCCTGCTTCACATCCTCCCGCGTCAATTTTTTAAGACTAAGGGTACAAAAAGCGTCAGACAACATATAAAGATGCACATTTTCTCTCCGTGAGTAGGCACAGCGCTTAGGTGGCGTCTTGTGGTGTGTGTGTGTCTGTTTGTGTTTGTGAGAGTGAGTGTGAATGAAAGAGAGTGTGTGTGTGTGTCTGTGTTTGGGTAGGTGTGTGTGTGTGTGTTAGCATCAGCAAGAGAGAGAAGAGAGATAGAGAGATAGAGAGAGATTAAGTGTGAGAGGTAAACAAGTTAGGAGTAGCAGTGAGAGAGGGAGAGACAGACGAGAGAGAGTGAAAGAGAGGGAGAGAGAGAGCATAAGTGCGAGAGGTAAACAAGTGAGGAGTAGAATTGAGAGAGAGAGGGAGTATGTGTGTGTGTGTGTGTGTGTGGTTTATTGAGCAGCCAGTTTTAGCTCCCTCAAGCACAGTCACTAATTCGATTTCTGTCCAACTGCCTCCTTATGTGACCCGTCCCCTTAAGTATCTTGCCGCATCTGGAAAGCTCCACGACGATAATTCCCCCCCCCCCCCAAAAAAAAACGAATAAAGAAATAAAGAAATAAACACACAAACCAAACATCTCCAGTGTGTCAGTGTGTGACAAGTTCAAGGTCGTGAGAGGATCGCTGCTTCAAATAGGCAGACAATGTGAATCACGTGTTAATAAATTATTTCATAAATATATTAACAATGATATCATATATAAATACAGAATATAATAAAATGCAACTTTTCACCATGAACAAATGTATGTAAAATAGATTTAATATTGGTTAAAACTTTATGTGGACGTTGGACAACTATGCATGCTGTTCTCATTCTTTCTATCTCATCAATTGGGAAAAAAAGTGGACTTTTGGTTTAAACTAGGACTGACCCTGCCTACACTTGTTATCCAACAGTCTGTCTGAATGTATTGTATTGTAACCCTTGCTGAACCTTGTGTTACTTTCTAACTCCTTCTTAACTGTGATTCATTTTTGTCTGTGTCTGAAATTGATCCACCAAAATTGTTTGCTTGTGTGTTTGTGGACTTGTCATTAGTGGCGGTGTGTTGTCAGTGTATCATTACTTTGTTATGGTAGTATTTTCTCTTACAAACATAACTCCTCTCTTCTACTCTATAATCTTCAGTAAGGAAAAAAATATAACCTAAAAACACAACCAACAAAAAAACATGACAATGAACTGGAAGCCGGACATCATCTACCATTGACCAAATATTTGTCATTCCTATACCGATCACTACATGTTACAGTAATGTCAACTCATACAATGAGGATGATGATGATGTATGCACCTGTTGTTCACATCCTAATTTACGCATACACTACTATGCTTTTTTCCATCTCCTTTTAAAAAACCACCTCTGTCAGATTCAGATCGCTAATGCTCTGTGAAGAATAGGAGCAGGAAGTCACTTATTACTGTGTGTGCCCTGCCTTGCTGGATCTATGTCTCTGTGTTCAAGCTGCTTAGCAATTACACCTTATTATTGAATTTAACCCTGAGCCCCATCTCCTCCCCCATTGTCACCCCCACCCTCAACCCTGCCTTCAACCCTTTCTTGCCCCTGTCCTCACCCTTTTCCTCACCCGACCATCCTCACACCATTCTTTGCCCCCTTCCTCACGTCATCTTCACCTCTTTCCTCACTCCTATCTTCACCCCCCACACTCACCTGAGCACTCATACCCACCATCACCTCATTTTCCCTCCCATCCTCTCCCCTCCCTCACCCTGCCCATCCTCACCCCACCCATCCTCCCCTCTATCATCAGCACATCCTCACCCTATATTCACCCTGCCCTCACCCTATGATCACCTATAGCCTCAGTCCTACCCCCACCATCCATCACCCCCCCCACCCCTTCCCCATCCCTCATCCTTAACCCAATTCCTTGAGTCTTTTTTTCTTCTTCCTTCTAACAGAATATACAGTATGCCCATCGAACACACATACACAAAAATATACGAAATGCGTTCTTGTGCCAACAGCCCGAATCAAGATCAACCTTGACGCGGCGTAAAATGCTAACACTAAGCTAAGCTGATTCTCCGTCACGGCTCCACACCGGCAGATAAGAGACCTGGTGCTGGAGGATGCAAACCTCATTAGCCTAGCTTACATGGCAGCCTGATCTGATGCGCTACGCATGTGACAGTGACACGCTGTAATGCTAAGGTGGATGCCAGTCCCCATGCCATACGTGCACGCGGGTGTGCGGAAGGGAAGAAAGGAGAGGGATGGAGGGATGAAGGAGGGAGGAGATGTATACGAGTCATCACGACAATTTTCTCTTCTCCGTTGTTGACATGTTCTTTCTTAGTACTGTAGCTCACGTCTGGATAAGCAGGCTATATATATATATATGGATATATTGCGTAAAAATAACGCTTTGCCAAAGCAAGATCTTATGAGGTTTTAGTTCCTCCTTATAAGCCTTATGAGTCGAAGCAGCCTTGTGAGACCATCATCAGCTCGTGAGTTCAAATTCTGTTTCTGAAGACCAATCTAGCCTCGCACCCATTGAAGCCTCCCCCTAAAATGTAAAAAATTATAGGAGAATTTCTAAAACAATGGTGTTGCTTAAGGAAAGTGTAGCAATCAATGGAGCAAACGCAACTCTTTAATCCGATTGAGACCGTATGTTAAAGATAAACTAAAATTAGAAGATATTTTTGCTTTACTTCCAACTGGAATCGGCAAGAGCGAACTGCGTAAAGGCGTTAATTATTCATTGAATCTCATCGGCTGGATATCTTTGAACAATGTATGGCAGCACCCATATGTGCAAATCAATTGCTGCCCCGCCAAGGCCAGACTTTTATTTAATGTGAAACGCAAACTTGAATTCTCTGGATGGTCTCACGAGGCTAAAGCCGAAGGACAGAAGAAAAATACTGTTGAGTTAGGAGATGGGGAAAACAGATGTGTGCCTCTGATGTTTGTTCTTCCTAAATAATTATTTGTGGAGTTTTCCTTTTTTGAGAAATTGATTAGATCAAAGGACTGCTGCTTGGATTCGATTTGGTGGAAAAACACAGAGCTCTGTTCCACAACTGCCAATTCATTAGGTTTGTTGTTGTGGGATAATCGCTTTGACCCAGTCTTCAGTCTTTAACGTTTCTTTTTGCTAAAGAGAAAATGTTGTGCTGAAACAAAAAATTGGAGAGCACACACTCACTTGTCCTCTGGAAGGACCTTTAACACAGACTGTGTGATATAAATACTCTGACATATTCAGGTCAGAGGACTACAATGAGTTCATTACGGTACAAAGCGGTCAGATTGTGTCATGTTGTGCCCTATTGTATAGGACTTGTTGCTATTGTATGACTTGCCGCTATGATGGTATCAGCAACTTGCCACTGGTATTATAATACTACATTGACCAAAATGTTCCCCATATCCGTTTCCGCTCCCAGAGATGGTGAGAAAAAAACACATTAATATTCATGAATCATATTATAAAATGATCATCATTTACCATGAACTATATTAGTTCTAGGAGTCAAATAGGTTTGGCAATACATATCCATAAAGACAACAATATTTGGTTTCATACAGGCACTGTTGTATACGAGACAGCATGATTGAATTTATTTGGGCGTAGAATTAATGTGTTTTCACATAATTAGCGAAAATAAAAACTGCTATCAATCATGGGATACTCATAACCCCAGGAGGGGGGTGGAGCTGATTCGAGGTAAAACAGGCATGTTAAATATATAAATATATCCCACAGGCTTAAATAATATGACTCTCAACGAATGGCAGATGAGCACAGCTTGCTGTGCATATGTGTGTGTGTTCCGGAGAGAGAGCCTCCGTATGTATGTGTTTGTTTGTGTGTGTCGTAACCCAAGTTCCATCATGCAAAATGCGTTGTGGAGTTAGCCTCTATTTATTCATGGGAAGCAGTTCATATGGTCCTATACACAGGGATGGGCTACAGCCAGTCACTCAGTGCCGGACAGGTTTGCCATGGTGAAAGATAACACAGAGGTAATTATGTCTACGCTGCACAGCCTTTTAACTTGTTTTGCTAATTTATGAGCAGTGTTGTGCTCATAACAGCATGGAAACCAAAATTAAGTTTATTTCACTCACAAGCCAGGCCGCTATGGCACGACCCCAGGGCAGCCCCCGCGGCTGGCTTGTTTAGGGAATGACTAAAATAATCCCAGTAAACTCTTTGAATTAGAGCACTGCAGAACCCCAAAAGGTGTTTGTTTGGTACTCCCTTCACTTTTATGTAGTAAGCCAGTGGGGCCTCAATTATGGTGAGACACATAACTGCATTCCCACCTTCATCTTCATATTGTAAAGGCGAATGCATGGCTTGTAACATTGTACAAAACAAAAGGAAATAACCTTATACTATTTAATTATTCTTCCATGAAAGGAGCATACTTTAAAGGGATGTTTTAATTAGTTACTCACTCTATTCCAAACAAAAAGCCAACATTTTGGAAAGGTTTATGTGCAATTCTAGCAATCCACTTTCTTTTCTGGGGCCATTTATAGTTGGCAAATTTGTCTTGTCTGGCAACTGACCATATACACATATACACAACTTCAACTTGCACAAACCAAAAATACAACCAAACCGAATTTGGGTTATTAACTTTACAAAAACAACCAAAATCAAACATATCCCAAGTACCCCAAACAGGGGAGTTCACCCCGCATGGGTTTCAGACTGCATCTGATCCAAGGCACATTCCCACTCAATCTCAGCCGACAACTCAAACTGAAAAATTTTCAGTAACAAACCGAGGAGAACAAAGACAACATCGCAGAGACAACAGAAACAAGAAAGGGATGGAAGTATGTAACACATCAAAGAACAAAATACTTTAGGATTGAAAAAAAGCCTAAGTAAAGATGGACAGATAGAAAAAAATATTTCTTTGAGTTCATGATGAATACAAAGTATTTTACAGAATGTGCAGTCCAAGCATCCAACAAAGGTTTCTTTTTTGTCTCGTCTTTTTTTCAATTTTCTAGGAAGACTAATCGTCTTTGTATGACTGCATGAAGGTTAATGGGGTCTCTTGCAGACAGAGGAGACAGAGGAGGAAGCAGTGCGTGCTGGGAGAAAGATTGGACCAGACCACAGTCAGAATGGCTATAGCAAGGCTATGTGCAGCCTGCACATAGCCTTGCTATAGCTGCACACAGGGACGATACGGTTTGGATCCCAGAGAGAGAGAGAGAGAGAGAGAGAGAGAGAGAGAGAGAGAGAGAGAGAGAGAGAGAGAGAGAGAGAGAGAGAGAGAGAGAGAGAGAGAGAGAGAGAGAGAGAGAGAGAGAGAGAGCGAGAGAGACAGAGATAGAGATAGAGATAGAGATAGAGACAGAGATAGAGATAGAGATAGAGATAGAGACAAAGAGAGAGAGGCCTGAGCCTTATTACACATGTACTTGTCAATTCCAGCATGAAGCAGCCCCACCTCACACACACACAAACTCGAAAGAGCCCTGATTCTGTTAATTATTCCATTGCTCTACACATGATGATGAGGTCCAGCTGAGACCAGGGTCTATAAAACATCCCATCCAGTCTCCATTTTTTATGATAACCAGCGGGCAGAACTGGCCCTGTACTGGACCCGAGACACTAGGCGTATCAGCTGACGTCTTGATACATTTATTTAATTATTTGTATTGCATTTTTATTTCACTGGGTGTGAGGTAATTGTGTCTTTCAGGAGTGAAATTTCACCCATGGCAATTTTTATTTAATTACCTGAACTTTGTTTTTTATAGTTCACAACCTTGCGGCTCATTAATTTATGATATCAATCTGTGCTAATTAAAATGCTTCATGATTTCTATAGAGTCCACAACCTTTCCTGGGTGAAATTGACATAGACGGCATGTCATTTATTTTTTTCCTCTCTTACACTCCTTTTGTTCTAACCGAATGGAAACACTGAATATGTAAAACAATACAACCCACTCATCCATGATTCAAAGGACTCTTGTATTTGGCCTCTATAAAATCTATTTGCTCTCGGGATTCCCAGGGCAAAGGAGTGGCATCTGCCTATACATGTCCCAGAGATTACAGGACACACTGTGCTGTTTGTCTGATGTGATGGCAGCGGAGGAGATAAGAGTGGTGGCAGAATAAGCCCTGGCGTTGCCTTTCATGATGGAGAGAGCTGAAACAGCAGCACTTTGGCATGCACACATCTTTTTTTTTTCACATACAGTACATGTTACTATATATTACAAATACGCGTGTGTTGAATATAAACGCTGAATCGATAATAACCAGATGTTGATTTAACCTAAATATCTATATCATTGTAAATGGACAGCAGAGGCAACAGCTGAACAGAAACAGATGATACAGATGTTAAGCAAGCTTTCTATTATATTTGTGTCCCGTAATATGAGAAGATGGGATATGACATTTGAAAAAATGTGCCTACCAAAATATTTGACATTTGGTATCGATAAATGTTTAGTTTTACGTCTCAAAATACCAATAAAAATAACAAAATAAAATTAACAACAGAAGTACAATGGCACTGCGGGCTTGTATTGCAAACTGACAAAATAATCATCCAAACCAGGAAAAAGTCCATATCTATCATAGAACAAAAAATACACATTATAAAGAAAGACAACGTCAACTCTGTTTCTGCAAAAAAATCTCACAAATCTTGGACCATTTATTTTGGATTTGTGTCCTAATAGTACCAGTGATGTAAACGGTAGAGGCTTTCCGCAAGTTGTTTGGCTGCAAAGTTGAAAAAAAACCTAGTTGATGTTGAATTTGTTCCCCAACAAACGTTTGAAGCAGTACTCTGTTATAGCCGAGTGTGACTGGCCCCTTTAGTATACCAGGCCTACATTTGTGCATTGATTTAGACACACACACCATTCTAAAGATCCTCCACACGTCTTCAGTTTGACATGCAGCACTCAGGGAGATGTTCTAGGGTGCCAAAGGCAACTCAAAATATATAAAAAGTCCTTCATCCCAAGTAAAACGAGCCTCCTCAACTCAAAGTAGAAATAATGTAATATATGCATGTCTTGTATAACCTCAGTTTCTGAACCATATTGCTGCGTTTTAATGTTCTTGTGTGCGCTTATGAAAATGCCAAGTGAGGCAAAAGCCACACTCCACCATGTGTGGACAGTAAAGCCTTATTGTAGTATACATTACTGTATAAGCAGCATCTCCATATACTCTTGTGCTTTGTTCATAGATCCCTGCATAGCATCACTAAAGGCTAACCTTGAAGTGATTCTACGGGGTGTACTTGAGTTGACTTGCCTGCCCTGGCTTAGCATCCTCACAGATGGAGGCTTCGTATGGATAGGCCAGCTCTGGAGGGTTGTCGTTCACGTCCAGGATACGGATGCTCACTGCTGAATGGGACACCATGGCCTGGTTATCTGCGAGAGAGAAAAACATACACTTAAATACTGCGTATATATTTATAGAGACAGTATCAAGGGAGAAATGTAGGTTGGCTGCACTGCCTTTGTATGTCTTGCCCCTTTGTTTGCTTGTTTCATGCATTTGTGTGTTTGGTGGTCTGTTGAAAACACATAATATTAATATTTGATATAGCAGTTGCATTCTTTTCATTCTTTTTTTTTCATTGTGTTTGTTGTGTTATTAAAATACAGCACAATGCAGGTAATGCAGTGATATTACGACTACTGATAGGCAATGCCTCTTTAGAAATTATACATACACAAAATCCAATGCAAAAAAAGGTTTTGTGTGAACGTGGTAATGGCAACATCGTTCACTTTGCTAATAATGGCTCTCAATCTTCACATTGTTATTTTACCAAGATCCCAAGACCTCAATGGTTCCAGATGCCGTGCTAATCGAATGTGTCAAAAAACACCAAACAAAACTACCAATTGAATTGTATCCTACAAGATGGGGCCATTATGGTGACGAGATAAAAAGGTACATGTTACCATTCATATGGGTGTAATTTTACACTTTCGAGAGAGAGAGAGACAGAGAGAGAGAGAGAGAGAGAGAGAGAGAGAGAGAGAGAGAGAGAGAGAGAGAGAGAGAGAGAGAGAGAGAGAGAGAGAGAGAGAGAGAGAGAGAGAGAGGATTATGCGCTGTAGCTGCAAAAGCTGGCAGATTTTAATATAATGCCTTTTCAAATTACCCCCATTATCTCAATAACACTTTGTGGCACCAGTGAGTGACAAGGAAAGGGCCCCAAATAGTCCATGTTGGTTTCCAGGGCCACGATAACCAATCACAGGGACAGTGAAGTGCAGCATGCACATCTTGCTTAGATGATGATGAGGATGAATGAAAAATGAATGCATTTCTTACGCTTGATATTTTTGGACCTGAAAAGCGTAATTATAAATCACCGCAGAGTTAAACACTTGTGGGCCTCTCACGGGGCTCTTTGTAAAGGGCCTGGGTATTGACGAGCTGGGAGACGAGGGGAATTACATAATTAGTACAATCAAAACCCACTTCAGCCACTTCACCAAGTCCACTTGTGCTCAAATCTTTACTCCCCATTCTTAAACATGTCATTATGTCTGATTGTGTTTTCATTAGGCTGCTGAAATGCCATGTGGAAATACCACACGGCAACAGCTGCCACACGTTGGGAGCCAGGGATGAAAAAAAAGAAGAAAGATGAGCATGGTGGGCCCACGTGAGTGAGGGAGAGATGGGGATAGAGATAAGAGAGGGAGAGAGAGCGAGAGAGACAGCGAGGATATCTAATCAAGAAAGTCACTCCTGTTATACTGTACTTCCTCGCTACTATTAAAGGTCCAGTATGAAACATTGAAGTGGCCACTAGTGGTGACCCCTCCCTTTCCAACAACTACAGTGGCCTGTCCTGGCCTGTATTGAGTAAGGTGCCAGTAGGTACTTCCAAAATGATGTTCGTGTCTACGACAGCATCGGGTAGCCAAGTGTCAAGTGATGAGGTTCTTGATACATTTATGAATTGTATGATGTTTTTTAGTCTTTAAATGTAAATCTATAGGTCAAGTAAAGGTCATTTTACACATTGAACGCGATTGTCCGTTGCGTTTTTTTCCCACATCAATAAAATAATAACAAATCATGGAGCTGAATGGGCCGCCAAAAAAATGACTTTAATTTGAATGCAGCAGTGTCGATTTGTTTATGGCTTTTTAGCCTGCAAATAAATCAGTTCAACCAATCACACTCGGGTATCTTTTTCATAGTCACCATGGACACTGTACATGTTGTAGGAAATGGCGGAGGTAACAGCCTTTGTGTTTCTTATTGCATCCATAGTGGTAAACTACAGTAATAGACTTATAATTACCGCTAATTATAGGTCGCTATATATATTGATCATACATCTCTATAGCAGTCAGCGCTACAAGCCAATGTTTACTTGCAATGCGGTACTGAATATAGGTTGCTTTTGATAACATGACAGTCTGCAGATGTATCGCTACAGTTTCGTTTTGTATACCAACTTTCTCCGAAAGAGTCAGAGCCTACTTTTAGTTATCGAACAGGGAAACGACCTCAAACACTAACGTTTCATAACATAGATGTATTAAAGACTGCACACCAACTGATCATAATCTCCCTCATCCACAAACTGCCATTTGCTACACTATTTTGCCGTCAGTGCAGCGGATGATGTCCGCGGCCAAGAGAGGGTTAAGCTTCTAACACTACGGTGTGTGTGTGTGTGTGTGTGTGTGTGCGTGTGAAGATGTGTGGAGCTCCTGGCCAACGGTTGATTTGGATGTCTGCGTCCGAGAGGGTTAAGCTACTTGGATACATAGTATAACGCCACGGTGTGTGGTGCATTTGGCAGCCTCCGTGGAAGAGGACCCATTACCCATGTAGATATAAAGGGGTCAAACTAAGGTAACGAAAACACAACGATTCTCATGGCATTATACACCAGTTAAAACATACTTATATTCCATTTCTGCCAAGTCTGTTCCAATAGATGCCACTAAATTTTACACACTGGACCTTTAACAGCCGCCACCATTGTCACCGTGGTGCTGATGCTGCGGACGGAAACATTTTGAGAAAGTAAGTAAATCAAATGCTGCCTCTTTCATTTACCTAAAACACATTAGGAAGGTGTTTCATTTTTTGTTGCCCGTAGACACAAGATGGCAGGCTGACGGACAGACTACCACACACACACACACACACACACACACAAATGACCAAATACAGGACCAGAGTCAATGATAGTCAGGACATTGAGAATGTCGAATTTCCCTTCTGTCTCCCCATGCCGTGCCGTCAGAGAATGCAGTTTCTTTAGATGAGCAACATAATCCTCACATCAATGACAAATTTTAATTGACAACCTTTAAAACACACAACGCACAACGTTAAAACAAATGGACAGTCAATTCAACCACCAATGTAAGATATCAGCCCCCCCTTCCCTCTCCCTCCCGCCACACCACACACCCACACCCATGAAACGCAAGAAGCAGAAGTCATCCAACAGTATACTTTTTCCCATCTCTCAATCTAATAATTGTAAACAGATGAACAGAACCCCAATCCCGCCCCCACCCCCCGCGAGGGGAATAACAACTATCTAGTAGCCATCATAAGAGTCAGTGCTCTAAATCTGTCGTCCGATGCAGAAGAAGGATAAAAGGATTTGGAGAGATTATTTGCGTGCGCTACATCTGTTCGGCACGCACCAGCTGTTAGGTGTCTTTCAGAAAGCCAGACCCCCCCATCTCCCAGGGATTGAATTATACTGACACACAAACGTGTACGACTTCAGTTGTGCACAAATGGCTTGTGTGTGAAAGTGTGATAATGTGTGTGTGTGTCTGTGTGTGTGCATGTGATAGTGTGTGTGTGTGTGTATCAGGGATGTCACACATTAGTGACCAAATGGTTTGGCTTCTTCGCCCGGGGAAAGGGTCTGGTTTAAAATGTCAATTTGGTCAGATTTTGGTCAGATTTTGGAGTGAAAGCAGTCCTAAGCAGTAAAGTCACTTTGCAACACTAAAAGTGTGCAAATAGTCTACTAGGCTGGAAAAACACACACTTGAGGTGGCATATGCTCAGCTCACCATAATATTGATGTACTTAAAAAGTAAAATTGCATAACACAGAGCACACGAGAAACAAGCAACAAGCATCGACATGATAGTAAGGGCAAAAGTCCTTGAATATAACTGTAAATGAATTACCATAATACCTCTGCCACACTATGCTTAGTGTCAAAGTCAATGAGTTGCACTTTATGGCATACAGAGTGCCAGACCGAACTCTGGAGAGGCACTCCAGGAGGAATAGGCACTATAACGACACCATATCTTATGAATTATGCATTGTGCAGCCGCCAATGGGATGTAAGGCAAAATGCAAGGAGTACAATAAGATCATTTTGGGGAAGCTTGTTATTATTAGGCCTTTGTTTTTCCCGGCTCAGCCATGGCGAGGGCCAATCGGACGGTGGTTCAGGGTCGAACCCTGCGGTGGCGTCATAATCTCTCCCTGTCTTTCACAGTTGATTCCCCCACATACAGACACGCATACACACCCTTTTTTATGTCTCTGGTATAATCACCCACTATTTGACTCCTGCCAAGCAGTAATGCAGACTATAAATCAGCTTCCACTTTAATGGGGGGGAGTGGGTTCTGTCCCTTTTCCCTTTTGTTTTTCCATATTTTACGGGAAATGTATATATATTTATTTATTTGAAGTCAGGTAAAAAATAAGAAGCTCAAACATGAATAATCAAAAATTCTGAATTTGTTTATCAGGAAGAATAAAAACAGCTCCTTCTACGGGGTTGATTTTATTTTATTTTACCCCCTGCTTCCAAACTGTTACAGATAAAGTCTTCCACACTATTTCGATATATTTTCGCCTTCAGGGTGATTCCCCCCCACCCCCACCCACATGTCTGGGCAAAAAAAAGGTGATAGAATACTGGATATCAGTCTGAGGAAATTATTTGTCACTCTAACCATGGCTTATGGGTTCCTATGGAGACTGAAGTCTGTCCGGTAGCAGAATCACCCTAGGAAGTGACAGAGCAGCTAAATACTACTGCATTAAAGCATCGCACTGCGGTTCTCTGCTCTGACAATACATAGCAAATTAAATGAGCAAATCAGCGCTTGTTTTTTCAGATGGTTAGTGACAACACAGCGTTACGATACTGTGTTTACTGTGGGCTGTATGGCACACAGCGGAGAAATACAGTAATGTGCGTGCATGCACACAAACACACGCACACACACACTCACACTCTCACACACACACACAGATATTGGTCGTGTAACATGATCTCAATATCCATAATAAGTGTGAAGGGTTTTAAATGGTTCAAAGTTCTATTTGATTTCAGAGGTGGAGGTTATTTCACATCAGATTAATTAGGACATACCCAACACCTCGAGAACAAGACTCAATCAGAAAACTGTTATTATAAGTGTCTGACAACATTACGGAAAGGATCCCTACAGAGACATACATTTTCCTTGATCCTGGTCTGTTTATCATAGTGTCTAACCAAGTCTCACTCAAGGTGAAGCTCAAGGATTCGCTCTGAAATGTCATTGTTGCAGGAAATGTCCCTATCGTCATTACAATCTCAAACCTCCTGCATCCAACAAGCACTTTTAGAGTATGTACATTGATGAGGCGCTCTTGACTCAAAGGAGCCTGTTTTGTGGATTACAGCTGCTCGGTCAATACTGGACCAATAAAAGAAAAAGCGTCCGCATTAGTCCCGTAGACGCAGAATGATGGGGAAATAGGGTCCAGGTCGAAAAATCACAAAGCTTTCCTTTAATGGAAGCGTGACAGGATCATCTCACATCTGTGGATGCAAGCCAGCCAAGTGTTAACAACAGGCCAATGGATCTTGTTAGCCCGTACTACTGCGGAATTGCCCACAATGGACCAAGACCCCATATAGAAAATGCAAAATGTGCAAATCAGCATTTTCCATGTTTAACCCCCCCCCCCAACACACACACACACACACACACACCCACCACCACCACCACCACCAAAACCATCCAACACTTACCACTAACACAAAATCATCACACCTAGCCATGTGCTAGCCAAATGTCAGTAATGTACTGCTGGAATAATTTGTGGGTTCCGTCCTGACTTTTTTTTTTTGTGCCTTTCAACGATGTCACCCATTCGAGCTGGGATTTGTTGAAACTCCAGCCCCGATGATGATGCTAAATATATTAGTCTGCCATAATGTGACAGTCATTATTTTAATTTTCTCTTTCCCCATGTCTCTTAATGCTCTCTGCCACTCTCTGCTTATGACAACCTTGTCATAGAAGTTGACCGTTGACTTCATCTCTTTGGGCGTTTTCTTCTCAGCCATCACAAGAAGCTTTATCTGTCAAGTACAGCCCCAATGTGTTTACATTTGCTATTGGAAGGCTTGGCGTCTGCTTTAAAAATGGGCAATTAACATTGAAATGCACCCAGGAAATAATGCTAAGCTCAGAGAGACCGCTTACAGAAGCGTGCAATTTGTCTTGAGAACTGTGGTCGCAAAAGTACGCATAGTGACTCCCGAACTATAATCATCCAAGCTATATGTTTATGAAAATAGTTTTTGGACTCAATGTGACATTAGAGTACAAAGAAGAAAAGTACAGTTAGGAATTCAGCGATGTTGATGTAAAATAAAACTATTTCTCGCTTCTCTGCTTCTTTTCAGTTTGTGTGGGCAGCTGCATATCACCAACCAGATGCAAAGACAAAATACCAAAATCTCTACCTTTTTTCAATGCAGAACAGACTTCGACTTCAAAAAGACCTTTCAAAATACCGGCTCTTCTATCTTTTCAAGTGTACTTCCATTAGTATAGTTATAACTTGCAAGCTCCTCCAAGTTATTACAGTTTTCACTCTCTTTTCCGTGAGAAGAAAGAAGGTGGCGTATTACTCCAGCTTCATTTTCAATGTGTGTACCTGTGTGTGTGTGTGTGTCAGCTTTAAGACAAGAGCGCAGAGATGGGGTTAATATTTTTCAAGCTAAAGACATAGGGCAGCTTTTGCTAATCCACAGTCAGCTAACATAACTTTCATCAGCCAATGTGTCTAATTGTGTCTAACACTAATAAAAAGACATGCACATGGAGCACACATATGCCACCCACACACATATCTCGCCTCAGATGCCATGTATTGTTAATGGGATATTTTGCAGCCTTATAATGAGCAGATGAGACATCAGAGTTCAACGTAGACCACATACACATCCAAGTCATAATAATCAGCCGAGTGCTCATTCAAATACGACTCCACACCGAGGACTGAGCTCTCCATCCATGTGATGACCTGCTTCCCAGAGGACCAACCACCCACCCCACCCAACGCACCTCACCCACGGTGGTTCCTCCTCGAGACGGAGCGAAATGAAGAACGGGATGACTAAGTGATGGAATGAAAGAAAAAGTAGACATTGATCTGAAGTGGGAAAAGCAGTGTGCATCTGTCTGTCCCCCCCTCACTCATCTCCCCCGGTGAGTGGAAGGCAGAGTTGGGGGAAGAGGAGGGTGGCTCATTGAAAGACTTATCATCACTAGTGACTGGGACTCTGAACTGAACTGATCTTTTCTGACATTTCTTCCACTTTTTCCCCATGTCTTGAATATTATCTTTGAAAAACAATAAGGGATGTGTCTAACTTATGTAAGCTATGATTAAATTACATCCTTCTGTTTATTTCAAAATACATACCATTTAACACATGCTGTAGGACATCATTGGACATAACTTTTTTGTTTATCATGAGCCTAGTTTTGGATGCATAAGTGACTAGCAAAGATAGCCATAGCTCATTTAAAATTACATGAACCATGTTCGTATTTAAACCTGCTCAATGCAACTGTTGTTCAAAAAGTGTTTTTCACACCTTTTTCTCCAAGGACCCTAATATATTCAGAGAGAACGAAAAAAATACAAATTTAATTGAGTCGTGGGTGGATGGGTTAAATTTATTCGACTCATAATTTGAATGTAAGTCTGAACAGAAGCTTGCTACACTGAAATTATTCCATGGGGCAGGTGTTAACAAACAGGTCCTAATGGGAAGGTCGCAACACACACTGTAACAGGATGCGGTCATAGTCACATGATGTGACCAAACATAAACAACAACCATAATAGAGCAGAACAGTGTACCTGCTTCCACTGCAGTCACTGTGATGTTATGCCAGCCTGCGGTTTCTCTGTCCAGAACCCTGCCCAGCGTGATAGCACCAGATACTTGATCAATGTGGAAGACGGAATCCTGATCCGTGCTCCGATCAATGGAAAACCTGTGAATTAAAAGAAACAAATGTATTATTTCATTCATATGTACACTGTTGTTTTGGCCACATATTAGTGTTTTATTTGTTTCAATAAACTTCTATGAAATCAGAGAGAAAGAGAGATGGCAGGGTGAGATAGAAAATAAATAATGTCTATAGGCAGGGAAGTATGAAGAATTTCTTTTTTTTTAAGTTTGTTTAATACTACATTGCGGCAACTCATATGGGTCAAACATAGGATGAGATGAAACAAAATAAATCTAAATGCATACTGCACACAATTAACAACAGGTTAAATGTCCCATTAATGGCATTTATTGGAAATGTGTCCCCAGACCAGTCACCCTTATAACCATATGTCCGCAAAGCCGAAGGAACAGTAACAGATTATAGGAAAAATAAAAAATATATTGTGTACTCTTGGAAAAGAAGAGTAGAGTTAGAGTCGATTATAGAGTTCATATTGTGAAAACAGCACTTTTTTTGCAATGTGCTTTGAAATGGCTTCCACGCTAGAATTAGTACTGTATCATTTGTTTGATGAATTTGTTTTCATATTAAAACTGTATTATAACATTAAAAAATAAAAAAAACATTGGTTCACTTTCTTTGTGCAAAACAATGTCGTTTTGCTCATTATTCACTTTAATAAAATTGCACAAAGTACAATGTCTTTCATACATTGCTGTACTATTTTTCTCATATCTGTGAGCACCCTCAACACTCCGTTTGCCTCCTTATATTTTTGTGTGTGCTTGTGGGCTATCTCAACCAAACAGGTTGCTCCACACCAGCTTTTTATATCTCTTCCCCCCATAAACATACACATACCTCTGACAAATAAATTAATTATTGGATATAAGTACACACACATTCGTGCACACATATGTGCGAGCGCACACACACACATACAAATACAGACAGACGGACAGACAGACAGACAGACACACATACACACCCACATGCACACCCACGGACACCCGCACCCAGACAATGCCTATGGCTGCTCTCACACAGTCTGTCTGGGTTCTCTGGTTAATGACGGTGCAGCTACCACAGCGTGCTATATTATACGTGTAGCGTCTCCTGCATTTTGAATAGAGGTGATTTTCACAAAGCCCATTGTGCGCATCACCCGTACTGTATCAGAGAGACAGCATTCGGCGCCTCCGCATGCATTCTTCTCTCACATTAGTGCTGGTCATGTGGAGAAGAAGACGCTGGCGGTCTTTTGATAGAGACCTTGCTCCGAACGATTAGATATTTTATGTTTCAAACAATGGTCTCTGGGGGAGACTGAGATGCAAGTAGGATACTCCCTGCCTATGTTCCTGCTACACTTTTGGTGCACCTTAGTAGAACTGATTTGAGAAAAAAGGTTGCATTGAGCTAGCTGCGTATTTTCATTGCGTGTTTTCATTGAGTTTATACATATTACAAGCTTTTTGATTTATGTTGATGCAGTATTTTAATGCAAATATATGAATATTGAATAGTACTTGTAGCGGAGAGCACATTTACAAGAGCTACCTCAGCAGCATTTTAGCCCTGCATTGACATTAGTCCCATTAAAAATGTAATATAAATGAACACAATAACTGCCATTGTTATTCATGCATACGATTTTATGGAAGACTATATCTTAAAATAAACCTCAGTCCAGCTTTTTACGGGGACTGATAAGTAATAGGTATAAGGATTTTGGTCATTTTGAAATGCGGTTGTTTGTATTTTGTATCTCTCTTTTGCTGAGTGGACTTTTGTATCTGTGTATCATAGGGTGACCCAACAACTCAACTTAGTTTGAGATTATAATTCATGACACACACCCAAGGGACGTAACCACAGAAGACCTCACTGGCCGAAGGATAATACAATAAACACACATAGACAAAGTGTATGAATCATAAGTGGTTTGAATTCAGTCAGATTTTTTTTTGCATACAATGTATAAATGGCTTAATGGTAGCCTAACTCAAATAAGTTGATTTCTTTCTCGGCTGGCTGACTCCAAATAAGTTCTTTGCGGACTAACTTGTTTCATCATCTGTTTCGGTTTGGTCAGTGAACACTCCATAAGTTAAAACCAGTGGGACATTTATGGAGGCAGAAAATCTGAAATCACCCGCCCTGATATTTTGACGATTCCACACAATGTTTCGCATTGTCGTCATCTGCGGAAATGTCAGCAAGTTGTAAAATCTTGGAGGTGCAAGAAGTGCGGAAAAAAGATGATTAGCCAGTAATCGTGTGTTTGTTTTCTGCGCGATCAAGTCAATTTGTTCTAACGACATATCCAAACTTCTTTTCGGCAATAAGTATGCTGCCCGATTTATTCTTCAGACTCCCACAGTGCAGGTTCACAGTTACAGTGTCAAAGGGCTTCACACCCCCACAGTACACAACCACATCCAACGCTGAGCTCCCCAAAACCCAGGGCCTTTGATGTAAAAAAGCCTTGAGAAGGTCCACAAAAGAGGGATGCCTTCTCTCTGGTGCTAGCTAGGACTAGCAGGGGAGGGGAGGCAGGGGTGGGGGGGATCTCAGCACACCACCACCACCACCAATACCATCACCACCAGCACAAACCTTTCAAATAAATCATTTTCATTCCTGTAGCTGCTTCTCTTAACATGCTTCAGATTCTTATTTATGTCTTCTGTTTTTTTCTTACCTGACAGGTGCGTTTTCCACATCTGGGTCCCTGGCCGTCACCACGCCGACCAGCGCTCCCAGCGCGGCGTCCTCCTGCACCTCCAGCAGGGCCCCTTCGGCCGGCAGGAAGATGGGAGGCTCGTCCACGTCGGACACGGTGACGCGCACGATGGTCTGGTCGCGGAAGGAGCCCAGGTCCGCGAAGCGCGGGTCCACGTGCTTGTTCACCGCCTCCACCACCACGTTGTGGCTCCTCTTGCTCTCAAAGTCCAGCGGCTGTTGGATGTTTAATTCATATGTTTAATAGATGCATTTGAAATCATTATTTCATCAGAGAATCTCATCGCCAAAGATTTTCAGAGCTTTGTTACCCGAACCAACATGAGTTTCGTCCATTTCAGGTTTTCGATCGCTTTTTCTTTGGGGCGTTTCTTTGGGGGGGAAACATCCAATGGTTTTGGTTTTCTAAAACCTTTATTAATGTCAAGTTGGTCACAATATAGCCCACATGGGAAAAAGGTGGCAATGATATGCTGATGGATATACTTGGTAATTTATAATCCACCCTGGAATGAGACAGGGCTGTACCTTCTTGATGGATATGACAGCTTCTTGGGTGTCCACATCGGTCGTGACCTTGAAGAGGTCTCCTCCTTCCTGGTCGCTGATCAGGTAGCCCATGTCCGTGTTCTCCCCCATGTCAGCGTCCGTGGCGATGACGCGCCCCACCGAGGTGCCCACTGTGGCCCCCTCAGACACTGTGAACTGGTACATCTCTGGTGGTTCCATGGACGGATTACGAAGGGGAAGATGGATGGAAAAGGTTGAAGCAGAAAGTCATTACAGGGTAACAAGAGTAAACCCCAAAATCACATTTCACTGTTGAAACTTAAAATACATTTATTAAAATACAACTTAAAATACATAAAATACATTTATTTTGGGGACTCCCAAAGTGTTGGTGAATATTTCTGTATTATTTTGGAAAAAAAGCATAAAGTTGCGAAAACCGGAAATTATTCAAAAGATCGGAGGTGTTGGCTACTGCTACAGCGGAAAAGCTACAGCGGAAAAGCTTTTCCAAAAGTGATTGTTTTATTTTGGCTGCGCACACTTCGCTCGAGCAAGTGTGATGTGAGTTTTTACAACCCTCCACACACCTGCTCCTATGGAACCCAATGTGTCTAAAACCTTTAAGTCACTTTGGGAGGGATTTCTTCTCCTCAGTGGAAATTCTCCTGCTAAAATTAGGGTTTAACTTAGCTTTTAAACAGTACTGTATTGCTAAACAACGCATAAGCAGGACAAAGTAAGCACCCTGCTTAACACGGATTAGCATTCAACACAACACACCTGTTGTCCCCTGTGCTACGTTATTTAAATGCCACTGCACAACAACCACATGGCGAGGAGGTCATTTAGGGATAAAGAGTTTGGGAAATGACTGGGATTAGATAAGGTGATACACAAAACACAAAATACTGTGATCATCTTTATATTGTCTCCTGGGGTGCTTTAAAAAAGCTGAATTTACCAGCCTTCATCTCCATCCAATACATTTAATCTAAATGTTTTAATGCTTTGGTTGGGCAAACACAAATTATTGCAACGACTGTGAATGACATAATTAGAAAATGAAAGGAAAATAGGCAATACATGGCATAAGGAAAACAGGGTTTGATTCATAAGAGACACATTACACAATAGAATACATTAATTTAATATGTACGTGATGAGACACAAGGTCAACTTACTGTATTGTTCACTTGAGGCAGTTTGAGCATCATATCATTATAATATCATATCAATGAGCTATATCTGCCAGATTCTGCAACTCCACTGCAGTTCACATTAACATATACAACATGTGTGTTTGTGGAACTGTTGAGAGGCACTGACGCATGCATATAAAGTCAGCACACACATGCAGTATATAGGTGTACACTGGTCCCAATGGGACTCTGGTAAAGTAGCTGTGAAGATGGCTTGCTTGAACATTAACTCCAGAGGATGGAAAGTGCAGGCGCTAGCATGTTCCTTTTCAGATTTATGTATTTAAAAGAAAATGGTCTGAAAATCGAATATGCTAAAACAGCAAAAACAGCAAAACTATTTTTGTTTTGCCATAGCAATGGATACAAATATAAATAACAATTTCAATATTGTATTATATACTTAGCTAATTAAATAGCTTAGATATTTTGAGACGATGAATTTCGAAAGATCATGGGATAATAATGTCAATATACTATACAATATAATAGAATGTGTCAATATACTTTTTCAAGAAGTAGTAGTAGTTTAACAACAATATAGGCATGTACAGGTATATATGTATATTAATCTTGGTGAATGGCTATATGCTTGCTGTTATAAATAAAGGGTAATCACATTAAATTTGTACTTATTCCAAGGAAATCACAGCTGCAAATTATAGTTAAAACATGATGGAGAACTCGATATCGTAAAGTAATTACTATAGTAAAAAATAAAGAATATTTGTTTCCAACTCCTGGTCAATTAAAGCTGAAGACTCAAACTTCAAACAGAAGATTCTCTAAGACATACAAATGTACCGGTAATCAGTGGCTATATTGCCTGTACACTAGAGCACATTTATGGCCTGTCTGCTGTTCCTATATCTAGTGTTGTTTTCATGATTTTGAAAGTGTCCGGTGAGAGGGTGGTAGGTTGGTGATCGGAGCAGTGGGGTAGCAATAGTATGCAGGGTCACCCTATATGTGATCCAAGCTGAAGTTGAACGAGGGCAGCTGGCTGAAAGAACCTGCCAGGGTTCAGGGTTTATTGGCTACATTGTCTATATCACAGTTGTGTTTGTGTGTGTCTGTGTGTGTAGATGTCTGAAAGAGAGAGAGAGAGAGAGAGAGAGAGAGAGAGAGAGAGAGAGAGAGAGAGAGAGAGAGAGAGAGAGAGAGACACAGAGAGAGAGCGAGAGAGCGAGAGAGAGAGAGAGAGAGAGAGAGAGAGAGAAAGAGAGGTGTAACAGAGAAAATAGCTTTTTTTGAGTACTAAGCAAAAATATGAAATATCAAAAGGGATTGAAAATACCACTATTGCTATATTCAGGAACATTAAGAAAAACTGCACAGAAATGTCATTTTGAGTTAACCTTTTTTGTGCCAGTATATATCTAAACATACAGGGACATGTATACCCTCAGGGGTAAATCAGTCCTTACTAATTAGACCTTCTCGTGTACCTCACTCAGGATGTTCCAAAGGCTTCACATCCCATTACTTTGAGATCATGTGTTTGTCTAACACAGAATTATAATGAGATTCATAATTTAGATGAGCTTCGTATTTCCTGAAACTTTGGCCAGAATTCAGTATTCCTCTGTTCTTACCAACGGTTGTTGGAATCGAACCTGGTCTCTTTGGCTCTCCCTCTCTTTACTCTCTTCATCTCTTCACTCTTCCTGGCCTTCTCCCCTGATTATTTTCTGGGGGTTAATGGATTCCTCTCTCAGTCTATAAAATGCAAGTTGACTCCAATGTGATTTGCTCGCTTCGCTGAGGCGCAGCCAAGAAAAACGTAAGCACTCGTTTTTATCATCTGAGGAATGGAAATAAACACCACACATATTGCACATTCCTGAAGCTTTAACCAGCAAAATGTTTGGCATTTTCCCTTCGGTTTAATGACTGCAACTGTTAATAAACGATCCAAATCATAAATCGACTTATCTGCTGACGATCAACAAATAGATTTGTTGTTTCAGCACTGGTCCTACTGAAGAAATCCCTTCGGAAGGAGTGTGTGTGTATGTATGTGTGTGTGTGTGTCAGTGCGTTACTCACTTTGCGGAAAGCGTGGCGGGTTGTCATTAACATCGGTGATGACAATGGTGACCGTGGTGGAGCCAGAGAGACCGCCCAGTTGGCCCGCCATGTCCGTCGCCTTGACGACCAGCTCGTAGCGGTCCTGCGTCTCGCGGTCCAGATCCGCCACCGCCGTCAGGATGATCCCTGATGATGACGTCGTGATGATGGCGATTGGGTGTAAGGAGAGGAAGAGAGGAAAGGAGGAAGATGATTCAGATAAAAAATAAATAAATAAAAAGGTCCCATTCGTGTTTAGCACTTTTATTCCATAACAAGCAATGGTTCTCGTCCCCACCATCTTCAATATTGACTCCCACTGTTCACTCTAATACGGTGGCATGAGCACAGCGCATTTAATCCCCCCACCAAACCTCGTCACGTCTCAGTGGAGGACATTGTGTCGTCGTGCTCATACTTTGTGTGCATGCACTATTACGTGGCTGGGCTGTATTCAAAATGACAACGTTTTATATGGGGGGGAGCTTAGAGAATAGCCAAGCCACACATGGAAGATAGAGCATGAAAATTGTACAGCTCCAGTAGTGCCACAGCCCTGCCTGGTCCCCCGCCGTAACATGAGGGTTTCAGGAGAGAACCGGGGGGGGGGGGGGGGGAGAGAGAGAGAGAGAGAGAGAGAAAGTGAGAGAGGGGGAGAGGGGGAGAAGAGAGGAAGAGAGAGATAGAGAGACAGAGAGAAAGAGAGTGAAAAGGAGACAGAAAGAGAGTGATAAAGAGAGAGAAAGAGAAAAAGAGAGAGGTAGAGGTAGAGGGAGATAAATAGAGAGAGCGAGAGAGAAAGACTAAGAGAGAGAGAAAGGTGGAGGGAGGGAGGAGAGAGAGGGAAAGAGAGCAAGCAAGGGAGAGAAAATGAGAGAGGGGGAGAGAGGAAGAGAGAGGGAGATAAAGAGAGATCGAGATATAAAGAGAGAGAGAGAGAGCGGGAGATAAGGACAAGCAGAGGGAGTCTAGCTTAATTTAGACCATACTGAAAGCAATTTTGTTTTCTTCTCAAAAAAGATACTAATAATAATTGAACAAAATCTCTGTTTCATTTAGTCTTGTCAGCAGTTTTGTCCATCCATCCCCTCGATCCATATATCCAGCCATCTCTATATCTTTCTGTCTCTATCTATCCATGCAGTCACACCTTAAAGCAGAACGATATCCCTGTTTAAATACAAAAAAGGGAGTTTTGTCTCATCTAATCCACAAAGAAGTCGAAATATTCTTACATCATTAGATCTTGATAATATATGCAGCATGCAGTTGTAACCTATTCCCATTATTCATCAGATCCACCCCACCCTAGACATGATCCATAGTGGCCTTTACTGCTCATGCCAAGTCACTCCCAAAGGTGTGCTTGGTATCGGATACACAGCTCTCTCACTCTGGTCACATTAGGCTGCTCCATGTTGCTTCGTGTAGTGGCCAAAGCACACAGTGCAGTGGAGCAAAAGAGCGGAGAGACCATCCACACAACACAGCCAAAGTCAAAAACAGCATATTCCTGTCTAGAATAATAACTTGTTATAAGCTTTCATGTGATTTTACGACATTAATCAATGTCATTAATCAAAGTCACAACATTCTCCAAAGAGTCAGAGGCAAACACACCGAATACACTCCTTTTGCCTCTTGCCAGACTCCACACTCTACTCAAACGATTTGATCTGCAACTCTTCTTACTTTAAACGCAGGTGATATGCATGTTGATGGACAACTGAAAAGCCAACAGATCAGACATCAGTCATCTGATACGTTCAAAGTTTCAATACAACCTATACGACAACAAAGTCATTTCTCAGTTCCGTCCCCATGTCTTATGACCCTATGGACATGGTTGGTTGTCCAGTTTCCTAAATTAAGGGACTTCCAGTCTTCCAGAGAGCACCTTGGGGAGAGAGCTATTCATCATCCCCTCTTCACTGCCGCTAACCAAATCAAAGTAGGGGAGGAATCAATTAAACATGTAATGCTCCTCGCGGGGGGGGGGGGGGGGGGGGGGGGGGGGGGGCATTTGCAGAGCACCATGGAGGCTAGACATCACCTGGGAGACCGTGGATGGGGCTATATCTTCTCTAGTACCTGCCAGACCAGACAGTGGGATTCTTCAAAATGCTGACTGAGGAGGAATCTACAACTGGTAAAATAGTCAGTTTGACTCTCCCTAGAATTGTGCTGTCCCCAGCAAATCAACTTTCTAATTTGCCAAAATGAAAAATGTCAGGTGACTAATAGTTGATCATTAGTACATTTCTCACATTTACAGTCGCCTCATTTGTATGCATTTGCTTCTTAAAAAGGTTTAATGATAAACGTCCGCTAAAGCTCAGAAGATGGGATACTGTAAAAGTGTCACTGTTGCTGTTCCTCATTGGAATAATATTAATATATTTACATATATTATATTTCCATATGATATGAATATATTATATTAATCATTTATTTATTTATGGATCTCCACCATAATGTTCATATTCGTAAATATGGTGTGGTGTATGTGGATTGCATTTGACTGCATTTATGAGAGGCAATAAGAAATGCAATCTTAATGTTTCAATAGTATGCATTCCTTTGGCTAGTCTTGGTCCCCATTTCATTGTTAGCTACATAATAAGACAAGTTGCAAAAAAATTAATAGAGGTAAACTCAAAACATAAATGTCAGTATACTGTAGAAGTGCAGCAACAATGAAGCTCTGGGGTCAAAGAGAAAGATTAGGAGGGAAAGAAAGACATACTAATAATACTAGTACAAAAAATAATGATAATAGTGCTGCATTTCATTTCTGACCTGTGTGTCTTTCCACAGTGAAAATCTTCTCCTCATCCAGAACGCTGTAGACCACCCTGGCACTGCTGCCATAGGTAGGGTCGTCAGCGTCGGACGCAATGACCTTCATCACCGACGCTCCTGTTAAACCACGAGAGAGAGAGAGAGAGAGAGAGAGAGAGAGAGAGAGAGAGAGAGAGAGAGAGAGAGAGAGAGAGAGAGAGAGACAGAGAGACAGAGAGAGAGAGAGACAGAGAGACAGAGAGACAGAGAGATAGAGAGACAGAGAGAGAATAAGAGAGGGAGAGAGACAGAGAGACAGAGAGAGAATAAGAGAGGGAGAGAGACAGAGAGACAGAGAGAATAAGAGAGGGAGAGAGAGATAGACAGAGAGAGAATAAGAGGGAGAGAGAGAGAGGGAGAGAGAGAGACAGAAAGAGTGAGAGAGAGACAGAGAGAGAATGAGAAAGAGGGAGAGCGAGAGGGAGAGCGAGAGCGAGAGGGAGAGCGAGAGCGAGAGGGAGAGCGAGAGCGAGAGGGAGAGCGAGAGCGAGAGGGAGAGCGAGAGCGAGAGGAGGCAAATGGTCAGGAAAGCGAAATACACACAGCAGGGACATTGTGGTGTAGTATGAGCACAAAGACACTGTGTGTGTATGTGTGTGTGTGTGTGTGTGTTTGTGGATGAATTTGTGTTGGTGTATGTATATATGTGAAATAAATACATTATACATAGTCTGGGGAGAGTGTCTAGGGAAACGTGGCTGTGTGTGTGTGTGTGTGTTTGTGGGTGTGTGTGTGCCGCACACGTGCACGTGTGTGTGTATATATAAATATACATACATGGTATCTTACTGTATGCATGCGTACACCAGTGTTAACTCATTTGGGTACTGCCGCAAGATGGTACTGATTCATCCCCACGTACAGAATATTTCACCGATGTTTCGATGGCTTAAAATACCTTTCCACTAAAGCATACACAAATTGTTGTTTTGACTCCCAAAGCCTGGCACACAAGTTGTGCTCACGAGATAAAAGAGGACATCAAATCATTCAACGTTTCCATCTTCAAAGACTGATAAAAGCGCTTGACATATTCAACAAACAATTACTGCTGATTACTGGCACTTAGGGATGAATCACTTATTTCCACCTCCAAAACGATGGGATGTTCAGGCAATGTTGTTTGGCAAATTCCCTTACCAAAAACATAATGTCTGTGGTACGTTATTAGCTACCAGGGTGTTTTATTCAGAAGCCTCCAGCACTTAACACACAAGTCACATATTTGTATTCACTCACCCATTTTGGTACGTTTTGTCTTTGCTGTTATTTTTTGTAAGGTAAAGAACCATAACAATTTATATATTTTTTAGCTAATGCTTTTTCAAAATAAAAAAAAAGGAGCAGGTGAAAAACAAAAGAACGAGGCTCAATTATACCTGGCAGCACGCATGTCTTCTCAAGGACTCGCGTGTCAAGTGTACGTCACTGCCGTGCCACTGCCAGGGCTATAGGTAATTACTGACAGCTGGTGTTGCCCACCTAAAGGTCAAAGCTGTAGCCTTTCTCTGAGCCCTGTCATGCTACCGTCCGGCCACATAATGGCTGTATGCTAATGATGCTAATTAGTAGGAAGTGTCAGAGCGCTGTTTGTTTCCTGTCACCCATTGGGGCTCCCAAGGGGTGGGGGGGTGGGGGGGGGGGGTGGGGGGGAGTATTCACAAGTAGATTATCATTAAAGCCACCGGGGCCATTATCACAGACAGCTCTGATCGCTATCCCACCACCGCTGTTGCCAATGGCAGCCGTTTCACCCCCACAACACACACACACACACACACGCACACACACTTTGTAAGTGGCTGGCTTGTAGGCTAACATGACAGGCAAAAGATGGTAAGCAGGAGCTAGCTAGCCAAGTAACAATAGCACCACCTGAAGCTCTCCCCCAGAGGTTTGAGAAAATAAGATTTCATAAAATATTTCATAAAATTCCATTTAATTTATGAATGTATGTTTGCGTGTGAATATATTTGTTGTCCACACACACCCACACACCCACACACTCACACACACAATAGCGTATGCTTTGATGGGGGGGGGGGGGGGGAATCTGATTTCAATTACCTCATATCTCTCTCAGTTCGTCCAAAAATGTCATAATTGGCTGGTCCAGCGTGGAGGTGGGCTCATACGTCATAAGCCACAGCGAAAGTCATAATCTCATCCAAATATGCATAACTACATGGTGGCTGATCGCGAGGAGGAAAACATATGATGCGTGTCAGCGGGAGATCACTCCCGATATGCACCTCTCATCACATCGCAAACACAAGGCCAGGAGAGGCTAGCTGTTTTCATTACTGCACACCAGCAGGCTCTGCACACATTCTGCCTACATAAGTCGCGCGGGCCCAACCTGCGTCCAGCAAAAAAGCACATTTTCTGTCCACGGGATTACTGTCTTATCTTAATTTTCCCCTGGTAACAATCAGCGAGACGCTCAGCTGTTCCCAGGCTGGGAGGCTGGTGGGAGAACTATATATATGCAAATGTTACTTTATTGTGTTTTTATTAATAAAAAAAGGAGGATGAGGAGGATGTGGGAGGGTTGGGGCGCTATGCCAGAGTGTTTCACTGGGAGGATTCATTAATTATCTATTGGTGTAGTTGGCAGCTCTCTTCAACTGATTCTACTTCTGATGGACATAATGGAGATATTATATATATTATATAATATATATAATATTATATATTATATATATATATATACACACACACACGCAAGCACGCACACACACACACACATATGCGCCAAACACACACACACACGCAATACAATAACAGCTATACTAGTATACAACATAAATACAAGGAGTATTTCTAATGGATAAAGGACTTGGCGTTATCTACAGTTTTGTTCCTCCATCTGAAGAAATGTGAAACACAAAATTTATTTTGGATGAAACAGAAGGAGCAAGGGTGCAATTATTTTGCTGTTTGTAATTATTGACAGAAAAACAGCGAACGTGTGGCTGGGTTGATGAGAACTATTGTTAAAAAATATTTGTGAAACAACCCATCCGCACTGCATTTGTCATCACCCAAAAGCAAGCATTGTAAACAAAATAAAATATTTTAAATAAATATATATTCCAATGACAAGCTTAGTGCTGTCATAGCTTTCTGTTATGATTGCTGCTGCTATGATGGAAAAGTTTGGTACTAAATAAAACATTAATAGGTCAAAGTAATATTGTTTTGACAAACATTGAGTAGGAATATGAGACTAAGCAAAATTAATTACCGGTAAGCTGCAGGCTTTTGATGTGATGAATATATCCAGGCTATATAAATACGCGCCAAGTCATTTTCAATTTCATGTAGTTGATGGTGTTATTCCCAGAATGTGGCAATTTTCTCTTCCCAAATCCCTGCCCACCTGTTACTTGTGTCAACGTCTATGGCAGCAAAAGGCGGCAACACCACTAACTACCATATAGCAGAACAAAGACAGTGGATGTGACACAACAAGGTCCACATTGTATGAGCCTACAGTTTTAAACCACCCCCTTGTTCTACACACCCGGAGATGGCCCCTTATTAGCCTGTGTGCAGAATAGCCATGCTTGAAAATAAAAGGCATTTTAACAGTAGAGGTAACACATATGTCCACTGATGAAAATATATATTATTCATATTTTTTTCTTTTTTCTTTAGGGGGATCAAGGTGACTTCTTAAGCGCTAACCCTAGCAGGTACGATTTATGCATGAGCTGGGTTTAATGGCACCAACACAGGCTGTCCAAATGGCTTCCCACCCCATTCTGCCACTCCGGGGGAGACGGTTCAATTACCGAGAGGGGGGCCCAGAGGAGTGTGCCGCCAGCGCGCACCAGACACTGGACTGACAGCCCTTTAAGAGGCAGCCTAATAAAAGAGATTTGTGCACGTCTCAGGCACGCACCCTTGTGTGTGCGTTGTTGTGTGTGTGTGTGTTGTGGTGTGTGTTTGTGTGTGTGTATGTGTGTGTGCTTGCGCCGGCCTATCCTAATCTGTAGGACCAAGCAACTCCCTCCCGCATTATGGATCATTTAGTAAAGCCATAAACGCTGAGGTGTTTTCACATGAAAAGTTATTTATCCACCACCCCCCACCCCCAACCCCCCAACATGATTGATTCCTTCCTTCACCCCCTCCCTCTCTCCCTCTCCCTCCGTCTTGCTCTCTCTCGTCCACATAAATGCCTCAGCGCAGAGAGAGGGGGAGGGAGAGAAAGACCGACTGAGATAGAGAGAGAGGGGAGGGGACGTGGGGGGGGTTTGAGAGAGGGGGGGGGTGGCAGAGTTATGGGGGAAGTGGGTGGGCCAGTGGGGTTGGGGATTAAGTATAAAAGGAAGACAAAATCTGTGGCGTCATAAAAGCCAATGGTGTGCTTACCAAGATGCCTTATGAGGTCTCTAAGAGGATTTAGACATATTCTCCATCTACCGAGACGCCGGCAATAAATCTGCAGCCCAATTATTCTCTCGACTCGTGTTTGTGCGTTGGCATGCAGACAAGGAAATGTAAGAGGAAATTGCAGGAACCAACACTGGGGCCTAAGTCAAGCCATTTAAACTTCCACAACACAACAAAACTCAATTGAAGCAATCATTGATGAAGGAGAATGAAAGCGGTAGGTGAGACCCATAACAGGAATCGATTGGTACACAGCCCCCCCCCCCCCCATCCTCATCTCTCTTCAGAAAGAGTACACAGAGGTTTTCTGTAAATACTCAAAGCATCATTGTCATCATCCATAGGCTGTATCCTTCTCAGAGGCTCACTGTCTGCACCAGCCACCTGTAGGTTGACATGAACACATGTTCTTGTACAGGGGAGATGTTGAAAAGGGAGGAGGGTCTCATCTTCCTTCATCTCGTGACATCACTCCCATCATTCACACAGAAAATGTATTCCCCTCGTCCGGCTTTCATTTTCAGGATGACACGTGCCAACTTTTGTCTCATCCTGCAACTTGCATGAACACATGCAAGCATGCACGCACACTTCTCAAGCATGCTCTCTCACACAAATAGATGCTCTCACACAAAGAGTGTCACGCACACATTAACACACACACACACACACACACACACACACATAGATACTAATTAAGCATGCATGCAAGACTCACAACACAGACATTTAATAGTATATACATTCCTCAACATACACACGTGCACACAAATACACACACACACACGTACACACACACACACACACACACACACAGGATGACAGCTGAGAATCGATGAGGCCCGACACTGTCATTGACTGTTAATGTTCCTGGTCAGATAAATGGAGGTAGTTGGCAGGGGCTATCGATTATAAGATACACCTGCCCTGTCATATCTTCTCCTCTCTGCTGCTGTTCAGAGTGTACTAACCTCCGCTGTTAGCACGGCTCTCTTAAATGGTGAGTTCAGCAATTTGAAGACTCTCTGGGCACCTCCCTGAACCCTGCGCAGCGTGAAGGTCGATTAGTACCTAAATCCTCAAGTGGCCTCAGTGTCATGAAGATTTAGTAAAAGAATGAGCAAATAGCGTCATAAATTTCCATAGGGGACATGAAGGTATATATAAATGCAGAGTGGTTGAGGGAGTGGGTTAGGGAGTGAGGCAGAAGTGTGCGAGGAAAGCGAGAAGACACTATCTAGGCGATATCAGAGGTGGAAAGAGCACAGTATCATTCATATCGTGACACTGACACGTGCCCTGGATTTTGAAAGGCGGAATAATAGGAAAGCAAAAAATGTATCTGTTTACATTGCAATCCAATTAGCCTCTTACAACTAAAGTACCAATAAATCCCAAATGCTATATATAGGTTATATATTTATAAAGTCGTTTTTGTGACAATGCATTCATATTAAGACTTTCATGGCTTCTTTAAAGGCATGTTCAATTAATAGAGTAATGATGAGAGTAATACACCTCTGAAATTGTGAGTGAACCCATTCCAAATAAACATTTATCTACTGCATAAATCTGCAGAGAAGAGGACATACATGTGGACTCTTAATGGGATTATGCATTCCTTGTTGCCTTGTGTGGCTTCTCCATCTCATCTCAGATCCATTTAACTCCATTCAAAACATTATATTTGTATAGCATTCAAACATGTTTAATATTTAACACACTTGATTTGCTGCAACATTTCACGGGTAACCACAAATATCCTATAGCTTGCCTGCATGACTATTACATATGGTCTGTGTTTATGTGTGTGCGTGTGCGTGTGTGCGTACGCACGTGAGTGTATATGCGTGAGTGGAAGTGCATGTGAGTGTGTGTTTTACTTGAGAGGTACAAACCTCTGTGTGAATAAAAGACTGAAAAACTGAATCTGGACTCCAAGATGGTCTCTGAGCTTGCCATTATTTGTTTAAGAGATAAAAGTGAAAGGAGGTTGGTCAGTTTAAAACTGTTGCTAAATTTATCTTGACTCTTCTGTGTCCCCTCTGTTTTCAAATTCAACAGACCTTCTTCAGGTATCAGATTGTCTTAAAACCACCGTCACAGTTCAAGTACTTAGTCGTTCCCTTGCCATTTGGTTTATATTTTACTGTTTGTCTTGGCTACTCCCAGATTGTGTCAGAGGATAGTCAATGGATAATGGTGAGGGATTATAAAGAGATTAAACTTTGTTATCATGCTATAATGGTCTTTGTTGTTGTTTGTTTTATTGGCTTGGTGGTTTGTCAGTCAATGTTATCTGTGTATCTGTTGAGGGGCAAAAAGGGATTCAGACACAGAAGGCGTCCCAAAACATCTGCATTTCTGCACTGTCTGGCAGTATGCTTGGAATTGAACTACATTGTCGACCACAACGTAAGTCAGCGTTAATACTGCCATAGAGATAAACCATGGTTGCCCATTCTAGAAGGTCATGAAAACCATGGACATGTGTACAAATCGGAAACATATGTGTTTATGCGCATATCAAACTGGGATCTCTAGTAAACTCCCCTTACGTGTAAACAGGGTGTTGTGAATGCATTGTGCCTTATGTGTAATCTGAAGATTTCCAATAGATACAATCAAAATTCTAAAAAGGTTGTAGCGTCTACATATTTCTCTAGTGTAAAAAGGGCCTATGAGAAGGTTTCTTCTTTGCTTGCATTAACAAAAATGTTCAATCAGTGTTTTGTGTGTGCATGCATGCCAATGCATGAATTGTTTACCTGAATACATACACTGTGTATGCTATTTCTAGGGCATTATTAGCAATTGCAACACATTTCTGTGAAAAAAAGAAAAAGAAAATGTTCTTAGCCTGGCTAGGAGCACTTATCCCTCCCCTCTACTAGCTGCCAAGCTGCTCCACCTCTGCTAGGTACACCCGTTATCCTGCCTTCTTCCAAATGGCCTCAATGGATACCCTATTCACTTAAAGCCGAGCACAGTGGGTTGTTTTATTTGTTAGGCCAAGGCTGAATGTGTTTAATATATTTAGGAGAAGGCCTCTTGCTTCTAAATGGACTGACCCTAAAGCTTCTAATATCGGTAAGAGGCAACATTAGCATTTAACAATGAATGTGGTGAATGATTTACATTAGTGATTTGGACGTAGAAATGGAAAAAATGAATAGGATGTTTCATGTTAGAAAATAAAGAGCGTATGCCATTGTAAGTTGGCTGAATAATGCGGTTGGAGGGTTTAATGATGACTCGTTTGGGTAGAAAGTAATCTAGCAGATTTATCCTTACATGCATGTCTATCACTCAACCAATCCAAGCTAACAGCATGTGACCCTCTAGCCTGTTATCAGCCTAGGACCCAAAATGGTAGACCAACCAGTCTTATATAGGCACACACCGGAAATGACCTGACCTTAACCATTAGACAGGATAATCAACAAGGGGTGGGTCAGAACAATCGAATATTGTTCGATATATATCCTCCCACCCCGGCAACAAACTCTTTGAGCCACTCACCTCTGGCAGGAGGCTGAGGTCCATCAGGACCAAAACCTCTCGTCACAAGGACAGTTTTTTCCCCTCTGCCACTAGCCTTATTAACAAGGCCCGGAAACCACCCTGACTCTCTCCACACCCCACCTCTGGCTCTACATGCCACTGTACTTAATCTGCTCTTGTAATCTAAATTCTTACTCTCATATTTTTTTATTCGTTCTGCGTGTGTATATATTTATACATATATTTATACTTATATTGTTTGTTCTGTTTAACCTATTTAACTTATTTTAGAGAATGTGACGTGCACCTACATCACCAAGACAAATTCCTTGTATGTGTAAAAAACATACTTGGCAATAAAGCTTTTCTGATTCTGATATTCAAATATTCGTTCACGAGGGTCAAAGCCAGTTTTTACATTTGGTTATGTAGCCCAATTAGTTTTTTTAACCCATGGCCAGAAAAAAACAATATACACAATACACAAGCATATATATTCATATATATACATACAACACAAACAAACAGCGCCAGTACGCTAATGAGTGCGGAACGGGGAGCGAGTCTGACATCATTCAACAGTGCACTGGGTAAATTACGTTGTTAGTTGCAGAGTGTCGGCCTATTCTGTTGGTTCTAGGATAGCTAATGTTCCGCAAAAGCTCCACCTGGGCACACTTCAAGAAAATAAAAGACAATTTAAATAGAGGTCTAGGGCCTCTGCGGATGTGCGTAATAGAGCTCGCGAACGCTATGGGGGAGTGACTCCGGTCAGAGAATCACAGAGGGTAGCTACGGTTTAGAAACGTTTATTGGAGGAAGAATGTGATTCTAAGGGGAAACATATATATTAATAAACAGTAATAACACACATGAGCAATTGTGTGTTCAACATTCATACATAAGCCATAACACTTGTCTATGATGGTCCCTTTAATAAGGAGCTTTCTATAGCTCTATAGTTAAAATTTCGATCAAATAAATAAAAAAACAAGTACTCTACCCTAATCAATAGCCCAGTGTTTTCCAACCTGTGGGTACGTGAGGGTACTGCAGGTGGTACGTGGTGTCACAATCGTCGAGAACAGAGGACCAATGCGCAGCGTTGAATGCAAACATAATTTATTTTGAATGGTTCCAACACGAAACGATACGTGACGTCCTTCGGCGAACAAAGCCTACTACGAACACGGAACAAAACAACAAACGATACGTGACGTCCTTAGGCGCATACAACCTGGAACAAGATCCCACAAACACTGAGGGAAAACAAGACTGTTTAAATATGGTTCCCAATCAGAGACAACCAGCAACAGCTGACACTTGTTTCCTCTGATTGGGAACCATTCTGGCCAACATAGAAATATAAGACCTAGAATGCAAAACAAAGAGCACAAAACATAGACTCTACACACCCTGGCTCAACATAAAAGAGTCCCTAGAACCAGGGCGTGACAGTACCCCCCCCCCAAAGGCGCGGACTCCGACCGCGCCAACAGAACACCACAGGGGAGGGACCGGGTGGGCACTCCGCCTTGGCGGCGGATCCGGCTCTGGGCGTGATCCCCACTCCCTCTCTAGCCCCCCAGGGTACCCCTGGTCCGGTCTGGCCCTGCTGGCCGGAGCTGGACTGATCACTGGTGGAGCGGATTGCTCTAGCTCCGACGTGGAGCAGCTGACCGGTACCGGACCAGGCACCGGTGGAGGAGGCACGGGCCGTGCCGGACTGACGACGCACACCACTGACTTGGTGCGGAGAGCAGGAATGGACCGGGCCGGGCTGGCGACGCGCACCATAGGCTCAGTGCGGGGAGCAGGTACAGACCGGGCCGGACTGGCGACGCACACCATCGGCTCAGTGCGGGGAGCAGTAACTGGTCGAACCGTACTGGGGACACACACCACTGTCTTGGTGTGGGAAGCAGGAACAGGCCGGACCGGGCTGGCGACGCGCACCATAGGCTCAGTGCAGGGCGCAGGAACAGGCCGGACCGTACTGGGGACACACACCACTGGCTTGGTGTGGGGAGCAGGAACAGGCCGGACCGTACTGGGGACACACACCACTGGCTTGGTGTAGGGAGCAGGAACAGGCCGGACCGTACTGGGGACACACACCACTGGCTTGGTGTGGGAAGCAGGAACAGGCCGGACCGTACTGGGGACACACACCACTGGCTTGGTGTGGGGAGCAGGAACAGGCCGGACCGTACTGGGGACACACACCACTGGCTTGGTGTGGGGAGCAGGAACAGGCCGGACCGTACTGGGGACACACACCACTGGCTTGGTGTGGGGAGCAGGAACAGGCCGGACCGGGCTGACGACACGCACCACAGGCTCGATGCGAGGAACAGGAACAGGCCGGACCGTACTGGGGACACACACCACTGGCCCTATGCAGGGATCAGGAACGGGCCGGACCGGACTGGTAACACACCCCAGTACCTCTCGCCGTGCCTCCACACTTTCCCTCTCCTCTGTGACCAGTGGCCCCCTTAACCTGGCGGCCTCCTCTGCACACTCGCTGGACCGTTCCATCGCGGCCTCCTGCTGCCCCGTCGTCCACGGCGTGAGCCCCCCCCTAAAAATTTTATTGGGGTCTCTCCTCCCCGTGGGCCAGGCCTCTATAGTTCTCGCCCAACTCTCGCTCATCTGCTTCCAACTCCAGCCATTCTGCTCCTCAATTGGCTTGACCCAGTCGAGACCCTTCCTCCACTGTTCCCAAGTCCACCCTTTAAGCTCTTCACTAGGCTTGACCCAGTCGAGGTGGCCACGGAGATCTGCTAGCGATTCCCCTGGTGATGGCTCCTGGACACGCTGCTTGGTCCAGTTTTGGTGGGATCTTCTGTCACAATCGTCGAGAACAGAGGACCAATGCGCAGCGTTGAATGCAAACATAATTTATTTTGAATGGTTCCAACACGAAACGATACGTGACGTCCTTCGGCGAACAAAGCCTACTACGAACACGGAACAAAACAACAAACGATACGTGACGTCCTTAGGCGCATACAACCTGGAACAAGATCCCACAAACACTGAGGGAAAACAAGACTGTTTAAATATGGTTCCCAATCAGAGACAACCAGCAACAGCTGACACTTGTTTCCTCTGATTGGGAACCATTCTGGCCAACATAGAAATATAAGACCTAGAATGCAAAACAAAGAGCACAAAACATAGACTCTACACACCCTGGCTCAACATAAAAGAGTCCCTAGAACCAGGGCGTGACACGTGGCATTTTATTCTTCAAATAGAAAGAAATATTGAAAATGAAAAAAATATATATATATTATAAATATTGTTCAGTATATATATAGTATTATGGCTTATTATTTCAAAAATACTATGTGCATTCTATCTTATATATTCCATTGCAATTATTTTCATGGATGTTTTGTGTGTTTGCTAAATAATCACACTGAGTATAAGCAGCATAACCTTTTCTTTCCAATGTTTCCCTTTGGCCATGACCTTTCTCCAGTAATAATTATGTTGAAAGGGGGCGCTGGCACTCTTTGCTCAGCCATGTACACGTGTATTTATTAAAAATTAACGGTTTGTATATGAGGTGGTCCGCGAAAGGACTTGATGACAATTACGTTTCAAAATTTCCACAATGGGTATAACATTAAAAAACGCTGTGTAGAAGTGTATCATGCTAGCTGTATGCAGTAAAAAGCAGGTCAAAAACTGTGTAACCAGACTAGCTCCAGTGTTGGTTTAAACACATGGGCTGTATAAAATACTGATTAAAACTGACTTGCGGTATGTGTAAATGGATGGAAACTATCGCAGACAAAAAAATAAAAACTACAAAACGAGTACTCACTGAGATTTGGATCGTGTATTCGATAATAATGTCTTAGAGTTTCCTGCATCCCTAGAACACATTTGTTGCCTTTGTATCTTGCGAGGGACTTTGACGTTCTTACCATGAATGAAGCTGCACTCAGGTCTCGGAGGAACATCCAATCCCCTGCACACAGCAGACATGATTCAACACTACAGAGCTATTGTCTTTTTTAGTTTAGTAAAATGTTTTCTTCCCCCAAACTCACAGTTAGGGAGTCGCCTACTGTGAACCTAGCTACTTTTTGTGTTCCTTTCAAGCAGAGCTTACTGACGAGGCTGACCCGACAAACCGACAGAAGCAACATCGAATGATATGCAAACAAATGTTATTTTTCCTTTTCGGTCGTGGGTGTTGAGCACAGACAGAGAAACAACAGCTAGTTGAGTGACAGCTTTGGTCTGGGTGACACCGAGAGGAGACGTGAGTGAAGGTTTGGAGGCTAGGGGCCGCGTGTGTGTGTGTGTGAGTGTGGTGGGGTTGCTGTGTGGTGATGAAGAGATTTGAGCTGAGTGACTCGACCAAAGGAAGGCGAGTATGGATATGAACACCCCATGGCGGGCATAGCGGATTGCTTCCCTGTTATTATGATGGACCGCATAACATTTATCCTTCCACAGCGGCCCAAAAGAGTGAGTCGCTAACGGCTAACGCAAGCTAATCCTGCGTGGTGACATGATGATGATGATGATGATGATGATGATGATGATGATGAAAAAAGGCACGTCCGGGGCCTTGCATTACATGCTTGTCCATCAGTGTCCACATAATCATGGAGAACAACTTTGTGACATTGATTTGATCTCTGGAACAGAATGCCACAGGGTACCACCACCACCACCACCACCACCACCTCAAGCACTCCCGACGTAGCTGTAACCGCTGCTGGCTAGCAAAATGATGAAATGGGCTCACGCTTTTTTTTTTAGCTCTAAGTGATGCTGCTAAGTGTCAAAACTAGTGTGTGGAGAGTTTAATCTTACCTATAGACACTATTGATGTGTCAAAATAACCTCTCGCCAAGACATTTCTTAACTAATTACAACAATGACATAGTCGAAGTGGTATGTGGCTTTGGTCTAAATATGGATTCAGTTAACTCTAGTACTCATCTTTCTGCCTTCAGCCTGGAGTCTCGTTATTATGTCTTCTGAATTAATAACTGTTGTGATATTATGCGGTTAAGATATGGCAAAATCTATTTTCCTCATATGTTTGGAATTGGGCAGGTTCTATTCATGTAGCTTGGACTAAAGACATACATATTTAAACACCAATCTATATCCAAAATACATGCAATCCATTTACGCACTGAAGCACATTTCAGTGCTACAAATTGCCTTCTTTTATATAATAATTTGTTCTATTAAATATGTTCATATCTTGTTTTTTCACAACTGGAATTGGTGGGTGACATATGTGTACAAGTCACATGTTAATAAAAAAAAACATCATTAATTTTACACCATCTGTGGAACTAACCTGATGTCATATTGAGCACCATGGGAAAAATTCATTCAGATTAAACTAATATTCATGTGAGGAGGGAATAGTCTTGGCTAGGCATAAAGGAAAAGACCAGGTTCAGACTGTTTGCTGATTATGCTAAGGCCAGTAAGCCTACTGTAAATACATTGAACTTGTCACTAAACCTCATCTGTGTATTGAATTGTTGATTAAAGTTAGAAAGTGTATGCTTAATAGCTATATTTCATTAATTCAGATGCTCCCCAATGTATGAGGACAAGACATAGGATCTCAGATAAGAAATATGAAACATAGAAATTGTTGTAGAGGACAGTGACAGTTATCATACTACAGTCTACACTTGACAATGACGTCAAAGTGTAAGGGAACCCCCGTTTCAGTTCAAATTCAAACACTTAAAATATATTATTTTGGGGCTGAGAGTTCTAAAAAGGAGGGTAAAGGCATTATCCCTACGGTTACGGCCCACCCCACATGTTTGACAGGACTCCCAATTTTTAGCTAGTAAGCCTGGTTGAGTATGAGCGTTTTAATGAGCGATGTTGTATATGAATTGTGCTGCACACCTTGGTGTTATGGTACAAGTTTCCAAGAAACTTGAAAACCCTGCTCACAGAGTACGTGCATTCTGAAATTGGGCAGTTGGCGCGCCATTCACATCCATTCTATTCCAAATGAGTGTTAGGCAGCTCCCATAGCTGTGTCCTTGTTTTGATCAACACAAGTAGGTGCAAATGAACGGTCATGGTAAGATAGTTAATTGAAATGTTCCTCTGTACTCAGAATTCAGAATTATCACACTCCCTCAAACGGAGCCAGCATCTTCACTCTGAACTCCAACTGCTCGCCTCAGTCTATAAGTCCTTGAGAATGCGCAGAAGCATGTACACACAAACACTTGTGGATTTGTTCTTTGTGGGCATTATTGGAGAAAAAAAGACCACGCCAGGGCAGTTCGTATGCACCTACTGGTGTTGGACAAAACAAAGATACAGCTAGGCTGCTAAATACTAGTTTGGAATAGAATGGATGTCAATGGCTCGCCAGCTGCCACATTTTGGAACGTACGTACATTACGAGAGGGTTGAACAAGGGTTGAACAAAAATTATGGTTGATTTTCATCTCAACATAGACAATGTCAACAATAAACCGTGGATCAAAGCAAACCGGCCAAATCCTTTAAGATCGATGCTTACACGTTTAAAACACAAAAACACGTTTTTGGCACTTTGGCACTTTGAGAAACATGAACAGTGTCACATATAAGACACAACATGACTGCACCACAAGTAGTGTATAGGGAGTGTGTTGAACGATAAAAAGTAAAAATAAATTGTCCAAAACAACTTCAAACACCTTTCAAAGCCAGTTAGCTAGAATGAGGGGCTGTATTTATTGCCCTACCCCAGGGAGGTTTGTGGAAGGACGCAGCAATTCAAAATAGGTTTATGGGCATTGCTTATGTGGCCCATGGCCCTGAGTTGTTCAAGTGTCTTATTACACTACATTTTATTGGGCTCTTTAATATAAAATAATAATTATCATGATGCAGGGAAGAAGCAACACATGCTTGATAAATAATTAGACTGAGTGGGAAATGTGTGTTTAGTTTAATTTTGGCCAACATCACTTAGCAGTTGTGATGCACTGTCTACGGGTTCGTAAAGCACTCGTATCCAAGTAAGAAGACGCACTAAGTAAGGATACAACTCATTGGCTAGAAGGTCTGTGATTAGCCAACACTCTCATTTTAGATTACTTTCTAAAACTGTTCTTTTTTGGCTTTTTTCTTTGACCCTTCTCTCTATATTTTTCCCTGTTATCTTTATGTCTTTCTCCCTTTTTTGCTTTCTTTCCTTTTTCTCTGCCCACTCTTGCAAAGCAGGGTTGGATTATGCTGAGGATACAGGAATTAATTAGAACAAGACATGAGCAGCAAAGAGGTACTCAATTCAGCACCCTCCCTGGTTTCACTCACACAACAGTGCTCCCGTGCACCCACACACAGATGCACACTCACTCTCTCTCTCACATCTCCCACACACACACACACACATCACACACACACACACGCACACACACACACACACACACACACACACACACACACACACAGGAGCCCGACACAAACAAATTCAAACATTTACATGAAGTCTTTCAGTATGGCATTGTGGTGCGGTGCTTGACAGCTAAACTGGATTTTTGGGAACACAACTCCTGTGCAAAGGTGTTTCAAATACCTAATGCCATGCTCAGAACATTTTTGACAAGTGCATAGAAAATTTCAGAAAGTTCAGAAATAGGCAAATGCATTAAACGTCAAAATGATGTGTGCTTAAAGGGATATGAATTTATAACTATACAATTGTTATAAGACTGGAGGTTTTTGCTGGGTTTCTATAATTGAAAATGAATGGAGTAATTAATTAGACATCATTTATAAGCCACTCTAGGAATTTAAGTCTATGAATAACGCAGATGTTATTCAATACAGACAGAAAGGCACAAGGAAATCAATTACCATGTTTGGTTATCTAAAAAACGAAATGGTCTAAAACAACAAAACAACTGTCTCTTAAAGTGTTGTGTGAGTGTTTCATGTGGTTCATTCCTATATTGTTAATGTGAAGGATGTGGTTGTTTGGCTGAGACACAACCTTGAAATCCAAATTCACGCCGGACTGTGAGATTCCCACCGTGCTTATACACCTCCATCGGCAACAAAGAGTGCTTTATTTTTCTTCATTTTGACTGCTTTTCATTTACGTGCGGCGCCACTTCTCTTTGCTCATTAATCCTCTCTTTCATATTTGCCCCCAAAAGATGAATGGTATGGACGACGCGACCACAATACTCATCAGTGGAAAGAGCCAAAGACCCAACCCCTTTCGCCACTAGTTCCTACTCCTACTATTTCTCCCCAGCTTCGTCTCTGTCTTGCCACTTCATTCAGCGGTGGCTCAAGACCGAGCCTAGATTCTAGAAACTTCAATTGCTCCTTATTCTTTCCCTTTCATCCATTGACAATGAATTCCCCCCTCTTATCAGCCCTTTTCATCTCTCTCTACCTTCTCTCTCAACTCTCGAGGCTCTCTTCTCTTCCCTTCCTGTATTCTCTTCTTTGAGACACTGGGGACAGCTTTTAGCATATTGGCTTATTTTGTGTCTCTACCCCTTGGTGACAATGATCCCGATTTATATGATTTTTTTATTTAATGTGCTGATGAGCATGTTTTATAAATATACTGGTTAAAAAAATGACGTAAAGCATGGCAATATTTATATCAATATTAATCATATTTCTACATATTTATATTATATTTTTTATGGGGAAATTGGGCTTCAATTCTACTTTTGCTATAACCAGAAAGCGGAATCTTTTCACTAGAAAGTCTGAAACTAGAAAGCAGAAAAGAATAACATCCACACCTCCATCCGACATTTCAGACGATCCCTTTTCTTGGAATCTCCTAAAAACGTTCTCACGTTCCCACGTACCTATGGGTGACAGCTCCGCCACGCTGCCTATATAAGGCCCTTCGAGGAACTTTGGCTCGCTGTCGTTGATGTCCTGCACCTTGATGACGAACTCCGACTCGGGCTCCAGCGGGTCGTTGGACAGCCGGTCCAGGGCCTGAGCCCTCAGGGTGTAGAAGGCCTTCTCCTCCCGGTCCAGACGCTCCGTGGCGTGGATGTCTCCCGTTAGCTCGTCGATGATAAAGATGGTGCCCGCCCCCTCGCCGGAGATGGTGTACTTGATGGTGCCCTCGCCCTCGTCCGAGTCCGTGTGGATCTGGAACCAGACGCACACGATACGTGAGTAGAGTGCTTACATGGCTTTGCTCATCCATCTGTATCATAGAATTTCAATCAAAATGGATATCAGCCATTGGTGTACGCATGACCATTTTGTGAGTGTAGAATTCCGTTCTACGGAGCTTTGCCGCTTTTTGCAACCAGCAGCAGAAACAATCTATCTATCCATTGAATGGACGCCTCGCACTATTCTATGGCAAAGCTCATTTATATGAAATCTTTCATAACTTTTTAATGAAAGTTATTACACGGCTTTGTTAAATACTAAATTCTGATTGGTAAATTACAGCATTGAGCAGTCTGTTATTACAAAATAACAGACAGTGGCTTTGAATAGCACCGTTGCTATGGACACTATTATTTTATTTATTTATCGAATGGACGTATTGTGTGTATTCAATAGTATGTATTGGCTTTGTATTACGATAATTAAGCCACATTTCTTCCTGTTCATGTGAATGTTGGCAGGTCTCTCTGCATTCATTTCCCGCAAACTACCTGAAGGCTGTTAGAGTAACTACATGTTAGCCTTTCTGCTTGAGACTCACAGAAAATAGTCTTGATTTGCACACTATTCATTTAAAATATACACATACACACAATAGTTTATTGTTTTGTGACACACAGACAGACATAGAGATATATAGATAGGGAAGGTTGTCTACAGTGATTTCGGGTGTTTGATTCCCAGTCGAGAGGTTCAGGGATCAAAACCCAAAGTCAACAGCCCACCAGTAGGCATCTTGAGCAAAAATCACTTAACCCCCACCTAATCCAGATCTAAATCTAAATTTTGCTAGATAGAGACGTATCAAGTGAATAGAGATATAATTCAGCAATTTCCTCCACCACACTACTCCCCCGGCAACATCCACTGTTCAGCTCTCCCAGTACATCCTGTCATCGTCTCATTACGCCTCCAGTTCCCATGGTGATTTACATGGCATCGCTACCTGCTTGTCCTTTGCAGGAAATGACGCCTAAATTAGATGATCAAAGTCATCTCCAAGAGTGTTGGATCTGGCGGGGCTGAGAAGTGAACTTAAAGAGCCCTCATAAATCAGAGGTGCCGTTGTCCGCTAATGTGATGAGAAGCTATCTCACTAGCCGTCCATTGCACCGGCCTCCCCATTTGGCTCTTCAGCAAGAACATGCAGTGTCTCTCCCCCTCCTTATCTCTCTGTCTCTCTCTCAAAAACACCTTATATGGGGCATTATCATTCAGATGTCCGTGCACCATAACGGTAGTTCAATCTACTGAACAGGCCAGGGGAGAGGAAAGGGGAGAATCTGGCCGGCCTGGTTGGTTAATATTTAATGAGGCCTTAATTAAATTCAGGGTTCTATCATCTTCGCGGTGGGGGGGGGGGGGGGGGGGGGGGGGGGGTTCATTAAGTATTTGTCGTAAAGAAAGGAAAAATGCAAAATAACGGTAGCCATAACTTGGCTTTATGTTGCCAGATTCACTGAATATAACCCCCCCCCCCCCCACCACCCATTTATTCTCCTGCTGTGTATACTTTCTAAGCTTTTCTCTCTTCATTTTAAATCCTCCCCCAGACAAATAGACGGACAGAAGAATATACACTTCTGCAGTTTTAATATTTCAGTGATAATAAAATACGTTCCAATGTCCCAAATAGAGACAGCGAGAGAGAGAGAGAGAGAGAGAGAGAGAGAGAGAGAGAGAGAGAGAGAGAGAGTGCGAGAGAAAGGGATAGGGAAGAGTGGAGGGTAATAAAGAGAGAGACCGAGGAGAGAGAAAATTCTCCAATAAAAGTGCATAGGAATATTCCACCAGACATGTAGCTGCTCTGCTGCTGTCTACTGCTACCGCTCAGTTGCATCACGAGCTGAAACATTTATGTCAGACACTGTCTCTGCTCTTGCTTCTATTTGGTTAAGTACCATGCACGTCCATATGCTCAACATGCCCTGCTATGCCCTGTGTGGTGATGCACTCCACCACTGATATAACCTTGTTGAACCCATACACAACCCAGTGTTTCTGGGCGGAAGGTCACACATACACACACATGCGCACACATCTACAGATGCAGGCACATACTGGGTCTTTTTTTCTTTAAAAATAAACATAGTGTTTTGAATATTGTTGAAAAACATGACAATGATGTGAAAGGGTAAGTGAACCCCCATATATATATATATATATATATATATATATATATATATATAATATATATAAATGGCAACATCAACACATTAATGCTCACGATTTGTATGGATACCGTAACACGTCAAATTAAATAATAAACTAGATCTCAAAAAGCTCTGCCAGCGGGGTCTGTCGGGTGTTGATTGATGCTCTGTTTCTCTCTTGTGGGGAAAATGGCCAAACGGTTTGGAAGTGATTTCCTATATAGTACAGGGCTGCGTCATTGCTGTTCAGCGTATCATGAGCGAGCTTGTGCTGGGGAGACAGAGTCTGGGTGTCTAGGCGGAATGTGAGGCTGTTTCTCTGCTTGATGAAAGTGAGAATGACGGCGGTCAATTATAAATTGACATACCTTTGGTTACATTCACCACTTTAAATATGTAACCCCTCATTGGACAGATATGAACCTTGTCTAACTAATGGTGAGGTTACTATAGTTCCCTTGTGGAATAGGGGAATCGTTGGAAAGGCTAAGTTAGACCTTTTGTCACAGTAGTTATAATATGAGGTGTAGTTCAGCATATTCTACCAGGGTATTCAATGCTTTTCAATGCTTTATTCATCTGCCACATTAATAAAAATGTATATAACATTTTGGTATTGCAATTAATCACAGCATATAATGTGATTAATCTTTTTTAATCAATTGATAGCCCTAATATATATATATATTGTGCTGGGGAGACAGAGTCTGGGTGTCTAGGCGGAATGTGAGGCTGTTTCTCTGCTTGATGAAAGTGAGAATGACGGCGGTCAATTATAAATTGACATACCTTTGGTTACATTCACCACTTTAAATATGTAACCCCTCATTGGACAGATATGAACCTTGTCTAACTAATGGTGAGGTTACTATAGTTCCCTTGTGGATATATATATATATATATATATATATATATATATATATATATATATATAATTTACTTTCTAACTCTCTGTAAGCTCCTGCTAGCCCCATTATGTTTTATCGGCTCCCAGCAAATGTGAAAAATCTTATTTTTTTATATGTTAATCACCAATAAAGAGACATAATTTCTCTCTCTAGTTCTGTGTATATTACTAACTTCTACCTAGGTCTCAAACAAGAGGGAGGGGAATTTATCCTCCTTAAGGCGGTGTAAGCACTCCGTATCCGCTCTCTGATGTGAACAGCTTTAAAGTGTTAACAAGGTGGGTATAGAGAGAGAGAGAGAGAGAGAGAGAGAGAGAGAGTGAGAGAGAGAGAGAGAGAGAGAGAGAGAGAGAGAGAGAGAGAGAGAGAGAGAGGTTGCAGGGACGGAGACACGGAAGGGAGAGAGTAGTGAGACTTCACACCGAGATGGGCAGCCATGGAAATGGAAGCAGAAGAGATAGATGTCAAATGGTAGAGAAGTGAAACGAGAGAGTGCCAGCAGGGCAGTGAGAGCCAACTAGAGGCTTGGGGAAAAAAAGGATATGTATAGGACTAGATATGGACACAAGAAAAGTAGAAAAAGTAGAAAAAAGAAAGAAATGGCAACAACAATGCTGAAAGGAGGATGAAGAGAAGGGACTGAGGGTGTGAGTTAACAACCTGACTAAAATAACCCGGTACAGCAACCTGGATTGCCTTTCATCTCCCCAAGAGGAAATGCGGTTGCCTGAAATATCATGTCGGACCCCTTCCTCTCTCCCCGAAACCGCCCTGTTCCCATTCACAGACTGCAGTGGGATGTCACACCTAATAGACCTACATCTATAGCTCCTATAGAAGGAGGCAGGCATGACTCAGTGGATGTCTTTGGGGTTTGTGATGTGACACTGATGCACACTCATGCGGGAGCATGCCGACGTGCTTACGTGTGCAGGCATGTACACAAAGGCATTCACATTCACACTGCCATGAGGATGACTCATGCATGCCCGCACGCATGCATTCACACACGCAAACACACTCACACACACTCACAGATACATTATTCATTCACTCATTACACTATTTAGAATATAACTGCTGATTGCTGCAACAACATGTGAAATCTCCTTTTCAATCTTCATGATATACTGCAGTCAAACACATTTCTTTTACAGTAAAGCCTTTACTGGCTGCATCTCAGAGTCGCTATAATCTACCTATGATCATATTTATATCATATTTAGCATTAGGTTTCGTCATTGAGAACATAAAGATACGGCTTCATTATTGTAAGCTACAAAGGCTGGGTTTCCTGTCGTCAATACCCTGTTGTGCTAGTCGGGATCTGCTTTGCAATAAACAGAAGCATGGGTACGCCTTGAAAAGATTCAACGCAGCTGTTCCTTCAATGAGGACATCCATCCATCCAACCCTAGGACACATTCATTCAGGTCTAAAAAGTGGAATAATACAGCAACGGGAAAAAACAAAAACACGCAGAGGTGCACAAATTTACGACACAATGCCGACTCTGTCAATCTCCGGAGATTCTCCGAACACTCTCTGTACACACAGGTGCATACACACAAGCTCGCACACACACACACACACACACACACACACACAAACAAAACATGTAATTTAGAGGGGTTATGGAGTACAAAATAGTAACACAACAGAAGCCTTTTGTCTGGACTTCTGCCATACAAAAAGAAAAACTCAACACCGTATAAATTATCATCCCTTGGTCTTAAAGGAAAAACACAGGCTTGAACACTTTGATATTGTTATGATGTGCCTAATGTCCATGTTTAGTGCATACCAGGTCCTGTGTTGTGTAACATTTCACTATATCACGACTAACATTGATAGAACATTCTTAGCCTTGTACACCCAGAATATAAAAAATAAAAAAAACACTTGGCCATGTGGTCCACATACGAGATTAGAATGACCAGGGACAACTGGTTTGAATAGGCTACGACGGGAAATGACATGCATAGAAACAGACTTGGATTTTTTTGGCAATATTAAGGGGCTACAGCCCCCCACCCTATTGTTCGTGAATACATTATCACAGTCAAATATCCGAGGCGCTGATCATGGTGAGCCCGTCAGATATCTTTGGTGAATGTGATTGACGTGTGTGCTGTATTATACATGTGGCACACCGACTCAATGTGTGATCCATGGGGGCTAAACGTTCTCAGCGCATACAGCCCGAAGACGACAAAGCTAACCGGGAAATAGAGAATCAATAAACATATGCTGATGGAATAGAGTGTGATGTGGCGTGCGAACATGGCAGGTGAATTACAAAGTATATTTATAGGACGATACAGGTTTGGGTATATTGATAATGGAGGATTTAGTGACGCCAGGAGAGACGGTTACCATGGTCTAACCCACACCTATGGACTCTTTTCTTTCCTTTCGCACTGCGGTAAAGTGGGTTTGTAATATATATTTTTAATTTAGATGGCCATCACTTTTAAATGCCTTGATAAAACTAATCAGAGTATATATTCTTTTTTAGCTGAAATGAGATAGATTTGATATATTATGAATGCATATCCATAGTGTTACTGTAAAACAATTGCTCATTGTTTCCTATGGGGGGGGGGGGGGGGGGGGGGGGGGGGGGGGTCGCTAGCGAGTGAGCTCAAGGGAGCGTCATCAATTACAAGATAAACAAGAAAATGTAATACATAAATTCACCCAAAAGTAAATCAATAATTTCAATGCCTCCATAATAGTTACTATTGGGTGATTCATTGTTGTCCTGTCATTTGAAAGAATAAAAAGGAGGGGGGCTATGCTGTCTATCTCCACAATCCACCGGACTTCAATGATATGGTGATAAACCTGTTTGTATCTCAGAAAGAATGCTGCTGTGAAGTCCTCTATCGATTAGGTGAGCAGAGGTATTAACATTCGTTTTTTAGCCCCGGCACCCAACTTCAGCACTAGTCGCCACTGAGAATGAAGATAGTCATTCTGGGTAATGTAGGAAAAAAATAAAACACTGGACATTCAGAAGCATAGTTAGGCGAGTGAAAAATCGCGATAATGTACAACCTTAGACATATTGGAAAATAACCTCTAGAAATAGAACATTTTATAACAGTGTGCCCGTGATTTAGCCTGTAATATTGCTATGAGTAGAAAAACCTAACTGCCACTTTGGCGAGTACATTCATTTTTATGTAATCTATTTTCCCTAGTCCATATGCAATAATTTATAGCCTTCCATATAAGTACAGGGTGGAAATATTCCAACATTATTTGAGGTGTCCTACGAAGCCTATAAGGATTCATTAGGGTAAATGTAGTGAACCAAGCAGCTAGCTCATTGCTCTGTGAATGACCATGTTAGGGCTAAATCATTTATCATTAGCAGAGTAATGACGACCCATGTGTGGCTGACAGGCTTGGCAAGTTTGCTGAGTTGAAGCAAAATATAAATCTGAAAGTAGCTTGTTGTAAACGACCAAAGACGGTAGGGAGGCTCAACGCCTGTATTTAATCCTCTATTGCTCTAATTAAAGTCTTAATATCAGCGGTCCAGCGGCGGCAAGGCAAACACGCGCAAATGCACACACACACATGCACACGCACACACATGCACAAGCACACACACACAAACATATACGCACATGCGTTCACACACAAACATAGACGCACATGCATGCACACACACATATAAACACATACACACATATACACATACACACTTACTGAGACACATGCTTTAACACATTTAAAGAAAATGCAAACAACCTCTGATGACAATTAGGGCTACTAATAGTTTTGAAAGCATTATTCCTTACCCTTTTGCAAACACAAACACACACACTCACACACGCACACACTAACACGCACAAACACAAAAACAAACAAACATAACCCCACCGTATGCCATTTTAGTGTTTCCCCTTCACCCTCTCCTGTAATGAATCACCAATTAACAGCCCAGCTCTGACAATCCATCTGTGTTTCACTATCTGCCACTCCCCCCTCCCATTCCCTTTCCCCCTTTTCTACATTCATCCATGTCCTATGAAATCCATTTATTTTCCACCATTTTCATTTCTCATTGACCCGCCCTTCACCTTCTCCAGAAAACTCTGCATCTGTGTCATGGTGGGACACGGGGGCTGCCTGAGGTCCAGTAGCAGACGTAGACCTGACCCATAAGCGGTTGGGGGGGGAGGGGGTGTCATGACAACCCTTGTTAACCATGGATTGGCCTCCAAGATGTGTCCCCCCCGTAAAAAGATTTAAGGAAAAAGACATGCCATGGGATGATTTAGCAAAAGTGTTTGACAACGTTTGACGCTCAGTCATGCTGTGGCGAAAATATGTTATACCATGCTGGTACCATGTGCGTAACAGTTTATAGTTGAAGTTGGCGGCAAGTCCTATTGAAAATAATAGGAAATGATGTGCATGAATGATGCGTGACTCATCCTTGATCACCCTCCTGCTGTCGCCATGGATACAATCCTACCGTCTCAGTCCTATACCCTCCACCCCCCCATCACAACGCGACTTAGCCAATTGAATCATACATGCAGTCCATTTCCATCAACTGACTGAGGTTCATTTGGAGACCAGCTGATGGATTAGATGTGAGTGTGCGGAGCCAAGAGGTCAAAAGTACTTCCAACTGTAAACACGCAGGCGGTCCGTGGGAACAGGATTGGATGAGAAGTCTCTTCATTATGGACGATCGCATTAAAAAAAGAAATCATGCAATCCCCACACTCTCCGTGGCAATTCTGATTGCTTTTAGGTCTAAAAATCTGCTTTTTTTTTGCGCCGGTGGCAGTAGCTTTGTAAAAATAAGATTTTGATAACGGGGCCAAACAGCTAAGTTTGAATCAATCTATTATACAGCACAACATTTTTATCATGTCCCCAACATTCCACTCATCTTTCAAGTTAAAACAATGAGAATTGGATTTTGAAAGCAAACATTACAGACACAGCTGCACAGGGTAATAAATCAAATTATTTGTAGCGAATTCACCCTTAACGTTTCCAACTTTCATTACAAGCTGACACTACATCTAATTTTAAATGAGAAGCATGTCTGTGGATCCAAGGAATAAATATTAACAAACCTCTAAGCAGAAGGCCAAGAGCAGACATTAAATTCAGATGTTTCTTTCAAACACGCCATCTTTCTTTGGTTAATATTTGTTTGGTTGTTTTAAATGCACATCCCTGAATTAAAATAGACAAACACATGCCGACACAATTGTAAACATATTTTGAGATTACCAGTTATCAGTTCATAACCAATTAAGACGACTGCCTACATCACCAGCCTTGGTTAGTTTGTTATTGTAATGAATTCCACAGAAAGACCAAAAAGAAGAACAAACCAAAATGCATCGTACCTTCCCCACGTAGAGCGGCTCTGTGCCCGTGTACTCCTCCACCACGAAGAACTGGTTCCACACCCATCCTCTCTTGACTCGCTCATGGGACATGAGACCCTGCTGCTCCTCACTGCCACCATCCCCTCCTCCTCCACCTCCACCTCCACCTCTCCCCGATCTACTAGTCCTTGAGGTTTTCTTACAAAACCCAAAGTTACAGCACCCCAGAAAACTCAGTGCCCATAACGCCAACCAGATGCTCACTTTCCAGCATGGCGCCATTTTAGGTGGAAAAAAACGAAAGGGGGGAAAACAGAGAAAATGTGTTGGCAGATTCTTCTTGGTTCTACATGTGACGTTGGAGGATGTGGAAAATAACAGTTGCAGTTTTGAAGGGGGGTTGCAAAATGCCGTTATCAAACAGAATGGCGTAGCTCCACTTGGGTGGTGAGAACTTAAAACAAAAGTTGGTTTCTGTAACTTAGGGGGGGAGGGGGGGTAGAGGAGGAGAGATTCCGGAGCATTCTAAAGTCTTAAGTGGGGTTGTCCGTGGGTTAGGACTGAGCAGAGTCACAGAGCCGCGTGAGCCCTGTGGATCCTGCACGGCTCCAGAGGTAGCGTCTCCAAAGCTAGATCTGGAATCATGCTGAGCTGCTAACAGTGCCTTCCGCTGCCATGATAAGCCTCATAATACGGAAACTTAAAAACAAAATCAAAGAACAGGAAAGTCACTTCGAGTTCACTTGGGTTTCCTTTTACTTATTGACATGGATAAAAAAAATAGAAAAACACTAGAAAAACAACAAGAATGAATCAAACAAACAGCCGGACAAAAAGAAAGAATGAAGAAGAATCCAATTACACTTTTTACAGTTTATCCAAGAAATATATTAATGGCAACTGAACTGGAATTCAATTATTGGGGTAATAACAAAATACTGCTGTAGTCTTCAACATGTCTGCCTTCCACAACTTATCTTCAGTTGTACAACAACAGTGATCTCTGATCCGTGATTGGTAGTGTTGGTTGAGCGGGTATGAAGTGTTTTAGCATGTTACTGCGAAGCTTCTCTGTGGAGGATGCCGCTCTGGCTGGTCTGATGGCAAGGCAAGCTCTTCTGGTTGAGAATACTTGAGGTAGTTAAAGGAAAGCCGATTTTCCTCTTGGCCACGCAGATTTTGATTGATCACCGTGAGTGTTGTGGATTGATCTCCAAGACAATCTATAGGGTCCCTTCACTGGAGCATAGCATTCGGGCGGAAGGATCCTGTTGGAAGACCGGCTGGATGTTTTGCAGGCATTAGACAGCCATGGACGAGGAAGTCTGGAAGAAAGACAGAAGAAGCATGTACAATAAATGACATGGTCCATCCATGGTTTAATTACCATGTCTGTATGGGGTGAATCCATTTCAAATGTTGAAGGTGTGTTGGTTATGTTTGTGGTCATTGGCAGATGTCTTTATTTAAAGTACATACATTTCTGCACATAACTTCAAAATTCATTCAAACAAATGTCATATTTCTCTCAAATTGTAGATGTATTTGTAATACACACAATCAACATAAGTATAACTATCATTTGGTGTCTGGATTTTGATGTGTGGACGGGATTGTGAGAGGGAACAACTAAAGCTGAAGATGGTCATAGTGAAAGAGAATGACAGAGAGAGAGAGAGAGAGAGAGAGAGAGAGAGAGAGAGAGAGAGAGAGAGAGAGAGAGAGAGAGAGAGAGAGAGAGAGAGAGAACACCATGGTCATCATCATCACCAGGTCCTAAGGAGCGGGTGTCTACCTTGTAATGTGTGTCGGCAGACCAGCCCTAACTCTCTGCCCGGCTGATTAACTGCATGAGGGAGCACTAATTGGATAAAAGCATGAATCAATTAACTCCACCCAACGAGGTAACAACACGCCCCACCACCCACTCCCCTCTAATAGTTCGAACAAACACTGGCTAGTGCGGCAGAGGAGAGAAGCTGGGCACACAATCAGGTGCACACAGCAGATAGCAGATAGAAAGTGAGCGTGCAGTAAGAGCAGGGAGAGAGCACAACAGTGGCGGAGAGTATTTCAATAAAGCCCAGACAGAAAAAGGGGGGAAGACAGGGAACAGCAGACAACAGTACAAAAACATAAATCTGGAAAATAATGATAGAAAGGCAGGCGAGCAATGCACCAAGAGAAGGCTTTATGTTTCTACCTGACAATACCAATGGCTGCAATAAGTCTCCGTAGCAAGCCTTCAGATAGCATAACAATAATATATCCCCCGCCAAAGTCCTATGAGGGAGATGGAGAACTGTAAAGTTTTCTGAGGGAAAGCTTCTGGACCAGACATAGTTCAGCGTGTTCTGCCTAGCCGGGGGGAACTTATAATCCCCGCCACCCCCCTGCCTCTGCTTGTGCCTGTGGGAGCTGGAAGTGTCCAGAAATAGTTTCTCCTCAGACTAAGTGGACAAGCCGATGACCGTGGTTTAAAAATATAGCTGAACCCTTTTGATTGAACGCATGGACATTGGTTGAAAGTCAACCTGTTGTAAGAGTTATTTGACAGAATAACAACATTTGTCAAATCAGATGTAGGGTAGGCAAACAGCCATGGAGCTACAGAGTCAACATGCAAACAAATAAACTAGTACTACAGATACTATACTATACATTTGGTATTGAAAAATAAATCAAGGATAGTCAAAGTGAAACAATCAAGTGTAGTTGTATTTTCTTGCCTGTAAGTTATTTCCTTGCTTAAAATGTGTGTAAAATGAGTGTATTCCTCTCTTCCTTCCTTTCTTCCCTACTCCATCCCTCCCTAAACCCCTACCTATAATCCTCCCTACCTCCATCTCTCCTCCTCCCTCCCATCCCTACCTCCACTCCTCCCTACCTCCACCTCTCCTCATTCCTCCCATCCCTCCTTCAACCCCTCCCTACCTCCATCTTTCCTCCTCCCTCCCATCCCTAACTCCAACCCTCCATCCCCTTATCTCTCCTCCTCCCTCCCATCCATCCCTCCATCCATCTCTCCCTCCATTGCTGCCTCCATCCCGTCCTCCCTCCATCCCTCATTGACTCCTTGTTTTCCCGAGCAGTGTACACACTGTGGCATCTGGTGGTTTTGTGTTGTTTTTAACAGTCATTATCCAAGAGGGGAGAACAAGAGGAGTGGGGAATGAAGAGACTTGGCTCTGAGAAGCGAATCATCGATGGATGAGAGAGTGAATGCTTGTGATTGTGAGGGGTTATGACATGGATGACATTTCACAAAGTATAAAGAAAATAGGGAGGGGGTGAAGGACTCACAGGCTATTTCCCTTCAGTTCACTCACATGTCACAGCTCGACATCTCTGTGTTGAAACCGGGGAATATAGTGCAATGCTGAGACTATTTTATTTGTGCCTTATTTATTTCCAATTTAAATAGAATGCTGTTATAAAATGTTGCTTAATATAAGACATTGATAGAGTTAAGGATACAAATTGAATTTTAAGATGACTCAAATTTTAATTTTAATTGATGGTTGTTTTTTTCTGTGTGTTTCCAATTAAATGTGTGCATGCTATGGAGAAGACTTCAAAGATAAAACAAATGTTGTTTATTCCGCTCAGCCTCAAAGGCAAACAACACTGGGAGGAAGAAATGAATTATTTTTGCCTATCGTAACTTTCCCTTGCGTTCTTACTGTAGACGCCTTTTCAAGTGTACCAAGTTGTTTGCATAAGCTTAATTAATATCAATTTGTATCAAACATTTTTGTGTTTGTTTTTTTCAAACAGGATTCATGAACAGCTCCAAAGTTGCTTGGCAAACTAAACCATTTGCTGTACACCAACTGCTTGGCATTTAGAAAACAAAATCTGTGCAGTGAATCTGTTCATCCTCCTCTGCTCTGTCTGTTCTGTACGAGAATTTCATTAAGTGTGCAGACATTTACTCATAATTAGGTCTAAAAGTAGGGGACTCTAATGAGTTGGAGAGACGGATAGGGGCAGTGGATGGAGGGGCGGGGCGGGGGTGAGAGCGAGAGAGGGGAAGTCTGGGTTTACTCTCGGCTCTGAGTTGGCTGCAACGGCGTTGGAGTCAGATGCCAACGCTAGCCGAGGCAAATTTATAGCATGTCAATTAATGACCTTCCCTTTGCAGCACTTTCCAGCAAAACATGCCATCCGATGATGCAAACTCGGCAGACAGTGTCGTTATGCCAATTGGGCTCCCTCTGTCCATCTACTTATCTCTTTTCTCACTCACTGTCTCTCTCCCTCTCTCTGTCTCTCATCCCCTTTATTCCATTTCTTCATATGTATCTTTCTCTGAAACATGTTGTTCTTATTTCCTCTGTGTACTCTCTCCCTCTCTCCCTCTCTCCCTCCCTCCCTCTCCAAGCCCCGAGAGCTACGGGCGAGTGCAGTGTTCCGTGCCCTATTAGAGGCTTGGATTGATTCTCTAACATGGCTGCAGCGTCTCCTCGGCGGGGCTGGGCCCGGAGAAGTCTCTTTGACAGCCAGCAGTGGGCAGACAACAGCCAAGCAAGACTGATCACTACAACAGTGAAGGGTGCAGGGGCTGGGGCCAGGGGCCCCCCCCCCCGCGGGCCCATTCTCCTCCCAGTCTCTCTTCCGCCCACTCATGATTGGCAAAGCAGAACAAAATGAGTCATAACTTGGGTGTTTAAATGTGTGTACGCAACAAAAGCACGTATGTTGTTTTAGTCGGGTGCAGAAATCCTTTCAATACTAAAAGGTAAACTTTCATGAATTAGTAAACATCGCAGAGTTTGGTATTGCTCCCGATAGAGGCGCGGCAATGTAAATGCAGCCATAAAAAGAAGCACTGATCATTGTTTTAAGATGACTGTTGTTTGTGTGTGAACAAAACACAGTGCAGCAAGGTGGAGCGCAGCGTCATAATCATAATAGCCCATGCACTACAAACAACTTGCATCAGCCAGAATGTCTTGTGCGGGATAAGTCCAAAAGCTTGAATATAACCAGTGCGCCAGCAATCAATAAACAACGTAGACTTTGCTAACAGCGCTCTGTGTGATACGACATAAAATAAAAATCAGCAGGAAATAACAGCATGTTTTTAATGAAAGTCGTTGTTTATTTCTTTTCTTCACATTTCAGCAGCTCTCAATTCTTATATCAAATAAATCAAGATGTGATATACTCCCTATAACCTATAAAAACGTACATAGTTGTCTTATTTTTTTTTTTTATTTTTTATTAGTAGTCTAGGGGGTAAATAACAATGCACTTAGTCCATACACGTATACATTTTCTTCTCTTTCTGTTTGTGACCCAACAAAAGTGTGGCATCACTTAACACATTTTCTGCAATTACTATTCTTTCACAAACTGTTACAGTTAAATTGTGACATTACTGTTGCTAATGTCTTTGCCTCTTCTACCGAAGCTCCCATTGACATAAATATGACTTGATAGATAAATGTACATTATGTTCATCAGCCGTCTCTGGTCACTACCATTCCATCTTAGTCTGCTTCTGCTTTCTATTCTCTCTTTCATCTCTCTTTCACTTCTCCCACTGTCCTCTCCATCTTTTTTCCCCACATCTGTAAATGTGTTCTTTCCCTTTGTTCTTATATTGTCAAATGTCTTTATTTGCTTCCATCATGCTGCCTTTACACCTTTTCCATCAGCCCTTGCACCTTTGCCATCAGTCGTTGCACCGTGTGTCCTTTTGGCCACTCTATCACCCTCCCATATTTATTCTTTCTGGCTCACTGTCACTTTTTTATATTTGTACGTTTTCCGTTCCCCTCCACTCCCTCTGCATACCCTGTCTATTTGACAATCCTTGCATGACTTCCTCAGTGCCCTTTCCCTGCTTGTACTGTCTTCCATTTTCCATTTATATATATATATATATATATATATATATATATATATATATATATATATATATATATATAAATCTGTATCTCTTTTCAACTCCTTCATCTTACCACCTCCTCTCTTCTGTATCGCCATCACCCATTGTCTCTCCAGAGTCAACCCCAATATATTTTCAGTTAGCCTCTCTGCATAAATCAGAATGAACGACAAAGCACTATTTAAATGCCGCATCTCTATTGCTTACTTTCATATTGGCAAGGACAGTACACGGGCAAATACACAAAAACAAAGACATGCGTATACAAACGGAGGGGAATACATAAATTACTTTACCTACAGTGCAACTGCTGAGCTGGAATCCCAAGACTATATGTTTACTATAGCTCTCTCCCTCTCTCTCTATCTCTCTCTGCCTCTAATAACGTTGCGTATCCCGGACAGCAGTCCAAGCACAAGGGATAATGACTGCAAGTTAACCATATATATTTGTATAGCAGGAGGTTAGCAGGCGATGACAGCTTCTATCTCACAGCTGGTATATTTATGTGTCTGAGACTCTGAAAGACACACACACACACACACACACACACACACACACACAAACACGTACATACACACACACGCAATGTATGCTTGGACACATTAATTGCAGACACACACACACACACACACATACATATCCAATGTTTGCCTAGACAAAAATAAACTACACATTTACTGCACAGATACACACACACACACATGCACACACACTCTTTTACACACACACACACACACACACACACATACACACACTCTTACACACACACACATACACATACACACACACAGGGATAAGATCTCCCCATCAGATGGATTGAAGCTGCCATCAAAGCGTGGCCCAGAAGGAGTTCAGGCGGTCTGCTTAGTGGGGTGAACCCAACACCACATTCCAATCCCTTCTGCCATGCTTATTAAACGGCCTATTTTGTCATCTTCAATCCCAATTTGTCACAGTTGCACAGCTACATGGCTACCGTGTCACAGAAAGGCCGGAAAAAGGAAGGATGAGCAGAACCTGAGGCAAAACAAAGCGTATATACACTATGTATGTGGGTTTGTGTTGTGTGTGTGTGTATGTGTGTGTGTGTGTGTGTGTGTTTTTTCTTTTTTTCTTTTGTTAAAGTGTTTATGTTAGAGCAGTGAAGTTTTAATGGGTCATTTGCTTAGTAGACTGACTGAAAACATACACTACTTTGGAATACAGTAGATTTACTCAGAGGAAAATTAAGTGTAGTGGTGAAGGAAAATACAAGTTGCGTGGAGGTTTAGTGTAGAAAAACAGACGATTAATACCCTCTCAGGCATCTACGCCAACTGTGAGTTTACATTCTTAATGTTCAGCGCTTACTGCGACAGGGATTGCGATAATGGACATCTGTCACATAATTCAAAACCAGACCAAAGGCAGTCTTCAGCATGTCACCTAAAGTATTTTTGGTGTCCAGAGCATTGAGTATTCCTCTCCGCCTGTCCATCTGAATCGTGACTGACCGTTCTGACAACAATACAAACATGGTTAACTTTGCCAACAGTCTTTAGTCGCGGCTCATTGTCATGTAGTGAGGCTTGCTGATTTATGATCCCTCACACTGACAGGAGACACTGAAGGGGGCTCTCTCTGGCTAGTGACATCCTTCAGGGCAAATCACTGATGAGCCAAGAATGTGGGTGAAAGTGGGATTCGACAAAATGTTCAGTGTGTGAATCACATATTCAATATAAAGGGTTGCAAACTCACTATGATAAGGGTGGTTTATTGTTCATTGGTTTATTGATTATACAATTCATCATTTAGGCTATAAATTTCATAAATTACGCCCATCAGAACTGACCAGAAACAAGTGATTTCTTAAATCAGTTCTGTCTGCCGAGTTTCCGAATATTTGATGAATCCGTTTGGAAATTATGTATACATTTTCTGTTCATCGACTCATCGTTTAAGCAACAGTCAGACACAGACATGCAATAAACCCAGATTTGTGTATCAACCCTGTTTAATTAACGTCTGAAACAAATCCCCATCTCAAGAGCTTCTGTGCGTCTTGCCGCTATTGTCCAAAACATTGATTCAAGGCACCCCGGCGCTCGTATTCTGATCCTCCACTCCTAACCTCCTCCAGACGATTAGTCAGCAAGCTCCATGCCATTTGAATGAATGAGTCCCCTCGTAGTTTCACAAGGAAGCCAGGCTCTCCACCAACAAGTTCTTGCCAGTCGTCCAACACCCCAGCAGTGAGCTGGACTGAGCCTGTAATTGTCTGGGCCTGTCACTCGCTGGACTCGCTTGCGTTGTGAATCCGAAACCTCCGAGTTGTATGTTGGCAACGTCAACCCGATGCAGCGGAGACATGGCAGAGGGAACAGAAAAATAAATACAATCTGCATTGACACAACGAATCATCCGGAAAATGGGTGCTGCCTTGCATTAGTTTGCCCTGTTGGCGTATGCTTGGTAATGAGAGGTGACATATTGTCAGTGGATAGCTAAAGCCGCTCTCCTAATTATGCTAATTGCAGCTTTTTCCGCCCCCGTCTCTCTTGTTTTCTTCCCTTTGCTCTCAGCCGATGTTTGCCCCTGCAGCAAAATCCCCATCCCTCTTGTTGCAATGGCTGCTGTGCTTCCATTTATATCATTTCTTTGTTGTTTTGCTTGTAAATACAATCTACCTACAAACAGACTGAGAGTAGGGCTTGCATTATCAAGTCATTGATTACATCGTCAAATTGTGGCAGCCCTAAATTAGAGCAGAATTCCTTTCCTCGTGTGTTGTCTCTTTCACTTTCATTGAGATCCTTCTCTCTGTCATTCAGGCATGCTTCCTCCAGACCTAGACCACAGACAGCCTTTCCTCCTCACCAGCTGGCCAACATGCTCTGCTTCTGTGCTGGGCAAACATATAGACCCGCCATGCTATGTCGACTAGCGTAGCGTAGCGTAGCAGAGGCACGCACACACCTGCTCTGCCAGCTACACAATTACTAAATCACTCATCTCATGGGTGGCTGGTGCGCTACATCCCCAGCTCTAGCCAAAGAGAGGGATGGAAGGAAGAGTGGAAGAGAGAGAGAGGGGGGGAATACGAAGGAGATAGAAAAGGGATAGAGAGGTGTTGGAAAGGGACTGAGTAAACCACTGAGAATGATGAATGACAAAGACGGAAGGAAGAGACCCAGCATCTAGAGCTAAATGCCATAATGTGTGTGTGAATGTGCGTTTGTGTATGTGTGCACATTTAAAAAAGTTCTTCATAAAGAGTTTCCGTGCCGGTAGGTGAGCATGTGAGCCTGCGTTCGTATGCTAAGGAGAGGTGATGACGGCGGTGATTGACAGCGGTCAGTAGGGTGCACGGTGCCCAGGACAACGGCACCTGTCAACACACTGCTCCGACGAGGCCCCTACGCCGCGAGCATGCTTCACTTAAGGGGCCCCGCGTCGTAAAAACCAGAGCCAACTGTGATTCTGCCGCAACGCCAGCCAACCCAAACACACTCGGCTGGGCGTTGGCGGGGGATAGAGCCGGCGTACTGATAGACAAGCCCAGCACTTTGCAGGAAGTGAACTGTCTGGTTTCCTGGCTGGCTCAACAGCAGCAGGGAGGAGGAGGTGGAGGAGGAGGGTGGGATGAATCGTTACTAGAGATTCACATCAGGTTACCGGAATTGTTAAACGGATGCAACGGAACACAACGTTTGCGGTGTTGTAGCCCGAGGTTAACTTGGCATGGACCAATGATAACATCTGCCTGCAAACGGCTCTGTTCTGCCACGGGCAGATCTCTGCTTTAGAGTAGAGTCACAGTTTGTAACGTACAAACATTCTGAGGAAATATGTCCACAGCGTGATCTGTGTTATTGTGTCATTTGTGTTTTTTTATATGTGCAATACTATTTGTGTTTTATAATATGTAAGGAAGTGCTTGTTTTTTTTAATGCTGACACCATTTCAGTGCATTCAACAGAACAAGGAAAGAAGGGCTATATATTCAGGGGCCTATTTCTCTTTGCCATGATTCTAAAATCGCTAAGCAGGAAAGGATGATGTGCCAAAACAATAAATAATCGGCAACGACAACGATCACAAAAGCATTTACGCAACACGATGCTTGTGAAACCAGAACCAGCAGGTCCAAAGTGGGCGAAAGAGGACAGTGATGCGCCCATGGCAACTACTGCCCTAGCGATTGTATGATGTACGATTAGGGAATAATCAGTCATCCAAACGACTCTGGTGGCAACACCTCAGCACAGCTGACCCTCGGAGACCTTTATGATTATTTAAGAGTCAGCCATTTGTTCGTCACGCTGAAGCAATTGTGGGGACCGGACAACTTGCTGTTTTTGGGCCAAGAGGTGTCCACTTTCCTGCCAGCGATTTTGACTTAAAAGTCGTTATTTCACAGTTGGGACAATTTTAAAGGGAAGTGTAAAAATAGAAAAAGGGAAAAATAAGAAAAAAGCTTCTGCGTAAGAGGACTAACAGAAGTGCATGGTAGTAAGAGATCGCTTAATTAAGCTTCTTCAAGCGATTCATGTACTGGATACGCCTGGAAAAACACTGTTCAGTGGAGGCATTAAACCTTTTGAATATGCAATTCCACACATTTACGTGTGTGTGTGTGTGTGTGTGTATATATATATATATATATATATATATATATATATATATATATATATATATATATATATAATATGTATACACACAAACAACATTTTCCTTTCATATTATATTTATAATTTTAATTTTTTTTAATCTCCTCACACACAGCTTGGAACATGTTGAAAATTCTGATACACTCCCTGAAACTTTAATGTATTCTGGGCCAATAAACATTTCATGAGAACTTCAGACAGCACTCGCATCTATGTTCATTTCCCCCTTCCCCCCGGTACACAAAGAAAAGAAGAGTAGGAAGCAGAGAGCAAATATGTACCGTGCAGCAGCAAGACAAACACCGGCGTGCCATGAGGTCCCTGTCGCACACAGGGACACACACAAGCCGCTGCCACAGCCAAGAGAATATCATCGTCATCTTCTCCACCCTCATCCTCCGCCAGCCACTTGTGATGGCGCCCTCCTCTCAGTCAACGCCACGTACAACAGGATAAACAGCACTCGCCGCAAAAACACCCACACCCACAATAAGCTGCTGCGCTCATGCATGTGAAGAGGCGAGTGCACGGTGCTGAGTGTCGTGTCCCTCAACATGTTTTCCAACCGTTTCTTTTTATTTGTCTCGATTCTTATTTGTATCTCCATTTATTCATTGTTTTGGACATAAAAGGGCGACAAAGAAATGAAAAGGTTTCCATAATCCGGCCTATTTCGTCATGGTCAGACACACAGATTTTCACCCTGCTCCTACTCCACCACCCTACCACCGCACTTCCATCCACCCCACCCAGCCACCCGTCTCCTCCTGACACCTCCTTACTCCAAACCCGTTACTCTTCTGTCGCAGTGAAGTTCATTTTCCCTGCGTCAGCCCCCACAGCTGGAGCAGCCTTTGCAGGGGACCTGCTATACATCGCTGTGGTGGCTGTGTGTGGTGCAAGGCATCGGACCATCAGATTCCCATTAGAGCACCGTGGTCAGGCAGAGCCAGCCCGGCTGGGTGTCGCTCTGCTCAATATAACCACCAGATCTCTCGAATAATGCATGCTGGTGTGCACGTGTGTGTGTGTGTGTGTGTGTGCTTTGGAGTCATGTCAGCAGCCCCAGAAATGCATATGGATAGACAGAGGACAAGGTGGTGAGTGGCTGTGTGTGCATGAGTTTGTGTGATTATATGTTGCAATTATGATAAATTGTATGCAAGTTGAAGCGACAATTGGATTGTAAGGGCAAATAACATACATACACACACACACACACACACACACACACACACACACACAATTTTCATGGTGAACTTAAACAGGTGATTCACTCTCATTGACTGGAAATGGCTAAATGTGGAAGAACAATGTAGCCGTTCTGGACAGAAAAAGGAACATTTCAGTGCAAGGTGATATTATGACTATACCAATCAATGACAGAAGACATTATTCATCACACTTTGATCTGAATGGTACTTAACACAGAACTAGGCACTTCTAATTTAATATGAGAACATTTTCATCAGAGACTAGTCAACGGTCATTTGCACTATAGTTGTTGCTCCTGAAATGGAATTTAAAAGTTTATGGATAATAAATCAAATGTATTAAGGAGAGGTCACAGACTGGTGAGGTCACATTGTTTATTAAAATTGCCTGCGCACATGACCCATTCCAAAATGGCTGCACAGGCAAGACCATTGTGGGGGACCATTCTCGGATTAGACCAAACATGGATATGCTTTGCTTTTCTGTGTTATTTATCCTTAATGTTAAATTATAGCTGGTATCCAGTTCTACTAGATCAGCTTAATGTAGCACACAAGCCATGGAGTCTTCAGCCAATGTGGCGGTTTATGATTAGATTTTGAATACTTGAGTAAGGGTTTTTAAATAATGTTATCAATCAAATAAAATCTTATATATTATATATTCTACAAATAAGGATACTTTTATAACTCAAGTTAATGTTACGTAGCATGTCCATAGCCGTTAATGTAATTTGAAAGTTGTTTTTCTTTTACAATTGTGGACTTCCAACAGATATCTACGCTCCGAAGTACAACTATTTGATGCAGGGAATTTAAGATGCAATCACGGGTATGAGTTCTGTATGTCTAGCGGTCTTATTCACTATCCTTAATACAAGTGGAAATGAAATGCACTAGCCTGGCATCGCCAGCCCAATCGCAAATGCCTGTTAGTCTGGAACCTCTCATATCATTTTGGATTCCCAAGAGGCGTTATCAACGGGCGAACACCAAAATGCCTCTGGACTCAATTGGCTGGACCTACTACAACCAATCAGAGCAACTAAACGTGTGACACATCAGCGGCAGTCATCTTAAGAAATCTTAAGAAAATGCCTCAACAGCGCACCCATAGGCACTCCTCTGTACAATCATCGTATTCAACCTGCCCCAAATAAGATAAGCGGTTGTGATTGGCCGTACCCCGTCCAGGTCTGCTGGAAATCTGTCTCAAAGGGAGGCGGGCCAAATGCATATGCCAGAGCAAATAATAGATGAGCTTGTGAATTCATTTGGTTTCCAGGCTAGAAATGCACATCTGGAGTGTTTTATATTTTTACTTTTTGAGGTTTTTGTTCTGTGTTTGGGAAGTGGGCAATATGAACAGATAGGGCCACATGTAGGGGAGGAGACACAAGCTGTGAATATAGAGCATATGGAATCAGCCAGTAACTGGTTTCCCATAATAGCCACTTTAGAGAACACACCTCCTCATCATCTCAGAGGGAGCTTTGCCCAAATCCATAGTCGGCTGAACATTCAGCATTTTTCAAGTTATACAGAAACACACACACACACACACACACACACACACACACACACACACACACACACACACACACACACATACTCTCACACACACACAAATAATTTAAAATGACATGCATCACAGTATTTGTAAAGCACACACACAGACAAACAGAATATACACAGTATACCTTTAAACTACCTTTATACCTTTAATGTGTTTACTGTGAATGTTTACGGTGCATGAATGTAATCACACACTATCTAGCAGCACTACCATATATATATATATATATATATATACCAATATTGCCAAAACAACCTATAAACAGCTACAGATTGAAAAAAGAAAAAGACCCTCTCCTATAACCCATTTCTTTCTCACGTTTTTATTTACTCTGGGAAACCCACAAGATCATTATAGAGAGGAGGAAAGACCTATTCTCTATGTATACAAACAGACCACCTCCAGAGGAAAACATTGATCACCAGGCAAAACTGTGCTGCGACGGGAAAGGGTTATTAATGCGCCCATTTGTTCTCTAGGCCAACTGTCTTGTGGGTCAAGCTGAACCGGGGTTGACAGTTTATGGTGCGCGGAGCCATGGAAAACAAATGGTCCTGAGCATCAGATACAAGCGATTATGCGTTCGGAAAGCGGAAAGTGGCAAAACAAACAGGGAGACATGGAAGAGAAGGAGTACCCATGGTTTATATTCCCGGAGCCACAGGGTGTTTGCTGGCAATAGGGTCACGGTTGTGTGCCAAGGGTCTGTGTACTTACAGCTGTAAGATGAGCACAACTTCAAGTTAGTTCACCATACTCTCACCCTTATAGTACACATAGGCGTCTAAACTTGGAATTACCCTTCACTTTGAATTCTTGAATGCATTTTCTGATTCAATGTAACGTTCCCAGGGGCGTTCAGAATGCCGGGTACTAGTGGAAAGGCAGGATGTTTTTTTTAGAACGTCAGGGTAATGTAACAAATCGAGGTGCAAGACCCACCACACGGAAAGGGGCTAAATGTTATCAGTTTCACTGTTTAATTCATCATCCATTCAAAACATACATTAAATCTATTTATTTAAACAAATAAAACAATAGTTCTGCACTTTTGAAACGTTGATTGGCCTCTGTAAGGCTTCTGTCCACAGAGTTAAGATTTTCCCCATATACATTAATCAATGCAGTCATATGATTGTCATGTGCCATGAATGGCTAGCATAAAATATATATAAAAAAAATGTATGGAGCATTCAGTACTCCAATACTTCATAAGCAATAACATAAGCAAAAAATACACTCTCACAAGAAGCAACACCATGGATGTCCTTGCGTTTATTTGGATTTAAATAAATCCCATTCCATGTCATGTTGGGGACATTTTTTGCCTTTGCTTTGCCCAGTGACAAAATGAGAAACTTTACGGTAGAGCCCGGACATATTTTCTATGTCAGCCAAGTGTCCCTGGGTGACTGACAGACTCATTATCCTATTCCCATTATGATATTGCCTAATCAATCTATTCATTGTATTCTCCTCAAGGCGGGAGGGGGAAAAAGGCAATCTTTTGGATGAAAATGACCAGGCAACGGGAGGGATGATCCAAATGAAATAGGAGCGAGACAGAGATAGAGAGAGAGAGACAGAAAGCGACAGAGAGAGACTGAGAGAGACACAGAGAGAAAGATAGAGAGAGTGACAGAGATTGAGAGAGAGACACCGAGAGAGATAGAGAGACAGAGAAAGCAACAGAGAGAGAGAGAAAGAGCGAGGGAGAGAGAGAGAGAGAGACAGAGAGAGATGGATTTCAATTTGTGGCTGAGCCAGGAGTGGAGTTTACCGGGTGATTGATCAATATCAATGTCAAGAACAGCGTTAAGAGGCTTTTCTAATTTGTCCATTCTAAACGGACTACCTCAGAACAATATAATGGTAAAATTACAGGGGAGAACCCAGTAATGGTATCATCTCTTTTTTTCTCAAACTATGTTTTTCCATTTACTCTATTATCAGAGAATAAATTGGACCAGGACAACAAATAAGAAGGGGAAGTTATGAAGCGCAATAGTGATATACGCCAGTCATGACTAGCCTATAGGACACACAAAAATGACCCAGAGGTTTAGGCAGTTTAGCTTCAGAAATGTAATTCAAAGTGAACTCTCAGACAGAGCAAGACCATTAATGGCATGAACATCCCTTTCAGCTCTGGTCATTTATGATGGACATTTTTTAATTATATAAAACGTTTCTAGACCAACCAATTAATCGAATAATCTGAATAATAATAATAATTTAATTAATTAAATAAATTGATTGATAAATTTGCAGCCAATGAACACAGAAAAAACATGACTTTAATATAGGACACCTTATAAATAGAATATACAAGCACTGACGTGAGGAAGACTCCAATACTGAGAATAAATCATACCGTAGAACGTGAAAGCCCGGTTCACTTCCTGCAGATGTCGTGCGATCGAAACGCAATTTGAGGAGAATGACTTCTTAGCATTGTGATTGCTATCATTAGAGTAAAGTTATAGCCATCATTGTCCCTATCAACAGAACGAATGGACATCCCCAAGTCAATCAGAATCACAGCTTGTGGTCAGAGAGGTGGACCATCGCGTTATTCTGCAGTTGTTTTCTAGGCGGACCGGCTGGATCCAGAAGAGCCATTCATGGCAGTCTGAAATCTCGTAGAGTAAAAAGAGTAGAGTGGAGTGAAACTCTACAGATGAATTATAAAGGCAGAAGGGTCTGACACTTTTGATTAATTAATTGTCAAGGCTGCACTTTTAGCTTGGCTCTCCCGAGGAGCGTTTAACAGTGTCAACTGTTCCCTTTGCTGATGTGATGTGCTGATAGCTTGTTGTTGTTACATTCTTTCAGTGTTCTATTTGCAGCCACACTGAGTTCACATGTATTATTCTGGATTTTACTCATGGAAAATAATGTCAGTGAACAGCAAAATATATCATTTGTTATTGGTAAATTGTTTAAGATATGACATTTCCAGTGAGTGTGACCTTTTAAGTAATGCTCTATGTAGTAAAAATCATGTTTTAAAATTGCCAATATCATTTCTAAAGTAAAGGGGTCATCACCCAATATAAGTTTAATATGTATCAGGTCTCACCTAGCTTGGAGACCAGAAAGGATGAACTCACCACATCTTAATAACATTGCCTTTGTACTGCCCTGAGCAACTACATTAACAAGAAATGGATGACTGACTGTGAGAAAAACACTAAGTGCTTAGAGCTCCTGCATCTTTCACATGGCTGTGTGTAGAAGACGAATCAAAAGGTATCATTAAGGAACTCATTAACTCAACCAACCTGTTCTAGTTACACAGGACAAACTGGGAATGCTAACAAATGGTTCCCGAGTTTAACACAGTGTGAACCCAATTCGCATGAAACCAATCAAAACCCAACCATACTGACTCACTATGTCTGTTTATTAGCAAAGTCAAATAAACTTTTATGTGAAACTAAATATCAGAACATATGTGTATGTAGAATTTTTTGACTTCACATGCATATATTGCACATATATTCAATATTTTGTTAGGAGTAAATATAAATACACAAGACTTGAGTAAACAACAACGATTTCTTTGCACCAGCAAAACAAGCTGTGTGTTATCGTGCTGTGATTTCATCCCACAGAAGTGAATGCACCTTATATTCCCAGGATGCATTGTTCCCCAGGGCCATCTTCCCCAAAAACCAATTCCCTCCCAAACGCTTCCCCAGGCTCCCCGCTGTGTTTAAACCTTAAAAAAAAAAGGTTTAAATTCTCAACCAACAACAATCCTCTTCGTCCAATGATGTGGGAACTTGATGGCCCACGTCCAACATTGGATTTGTTAGTTTGGCGTTGGTGACTGCGGCCTCTGGGTATCCTCTGTATGACTGACTAGAAAATATGCTGTCAGTGGTTTATGTTGTTTTAAGAAGAGATCCGTTAAAGTGCTAATGACCATTGTTTGAAAATGCTTTCTAAAAAAGCCTAACCAACACATTATGAATGTCTGCGATGGGTTATTGCCATGTGTTCAAAACGGATTAGAATGTGACCGTCGTTCTCTTTACAAGACTTGGCGGGCAGGATAAAGGGATTGAACTGTCTATTGAGTGAACACTCTGAAGTACCATCATTAATATCTTATTGAATCCAGTTGACATCAAACGCCTGGCAACATTAGTTACATTTCTTTCAGCTTCAGTTCAGCTCCGAAGACAGTGACACAAAATGGATACCCTCAAATAAATTGCTTGATAGAGAGATGCTCCCAATAAGGAGGAGAGACGGACAGGGTGTGGGGAAAAACTAAGAGAGAGAGAGAGAGAGAGTGAAAGAGAGAGAGAGAGAGAGAGAGAGAGAGAGAGAGAGAGAGAGAGCGACTGAAAGAGACAGAGTGAAAGAGAGAGAGAGCGAGAGAGAGAGAGAGAGCATGAGAGAGAGAGAGAGAGAGAGAGAGAGAGAGAGAGAGAGAGAGCAAGCTCTGGACCAAATAGTCCACAGTATCAAAAGAAAGCAGAAAGAGTTGCAAGAATTGGAAATGGCTACGCAGGGAAGACCGTATATAGACCGCAGCCTAACACCTTGTCAAGTAGAGGACGATTACAGTGTGCATCTGTGTCGGCTTTCAAGCGACACCCCTTTTTTTTCATTTTTCATAATTACCAGACAAATATTCCGCCTTCTTTCGCTTCATTAGCTACTTTGTTGAGCACTGAGCGATGTCAAGGAGAGAGAAGATGGAGGCGGGAAACTGAAGCGTGAGGGAGAGCAGTGCGGGCAAGGGCCCTCATCCTCTTTCTTGGGCCCTTGGAAAAAGGGCCCCTACTGAGACTTTTCTCAGGAGGGCCCTGCGTTACTCACCGAATGAGGCCTATGGATCGGGGGAGATCCTTATCCTTACACTGATGGGTCACCAAGTGCTACATAATAGGGTGTAGGATGGTGTATAGATGGTAGGAAAGTGTTTAGAGGGTAGGATGGTGTGTAGGAGGTAGGGTAATGTGTAGGGGGTAGGATAGTGTTTAGGGGGTAGGATGGTGTGTAGAGGTAGGATGGTGTGTAGGGGGTAGGATAGTGTTTAGGGGGTAGGATGGTGTGTAGAGGTAGGATGGTGTGTAGAAGTAGGATGGTGTGTAGGAGGTATGAAGGTGTGTAGACGGTAAGACAGTGTGTAGGGTGTAGGCTGGTGTTTGACTGCCAAGCTAAAAGGTAGTTGGTTCAGTCCCCAATGTCCACAGTACCTGTAAGCATGCTTGAGCAGGAAGCCCTAAACTCCTACCTGCTCCTTGATGATGTGTTTCTGAATTCATTACAAGTTTCTGTTTAATAACCGAATAGCAGAAGCAGTGATCTTACCTGTACTTATTAAGTGTGTTGGCAGTGGATCACCCCCACCTCCCTTCCGTGTGAACAGTGGTAACGGCACATCCATGGTCTCCTCCAATAGTCATTTAATCCTCATTTTTCACATTATGACTCTAAACGGAGGGCTACCAATAGCTCACTGTCAACAGTTGCTCACGTAAAATGAAAAATAGAGGATGGCTCCCAGTTTTGACTGCAGTCGCAAAAATATTGAACGGTTTCTTCACAAATCAATGGCACAAAGAAATTGGGAAATGTGTTGCAATCAAATATCTTGAATTTCAACCTTGATTTATCATGATGTGTGAGACATTTGAGATCAGTGCTTCAGCAGGCACTACACAACAACTATATCTTTTTTTGCGTCGTCGGCACGCAATAAAGTATACGAGTCGCTCGGAGTGTCCCATCCGATAGTCATCTGTTATATCTCTGTGTCGTAGCTCTGCTGTGAAGGGGAGCTCCCTGATATAGGGGCCACACTACATCATGATGGCGGTGGGTGAAGAGAGGCTAATAGCGCTAATAGCACTGTCTTTGTTATCGCTCCTCAACAGACACACATTCCTCTGATGAAAGATGGTTGTAACCTATCACTAGGAAACAGTTATAGGTAATAACAATTACCTATCACCTCACCACACATCTGTGTGTGTGTGTGTGTGTGTGTGTGTGTGTATGTGTGCATGTGGGTGTGCGTGTCCGTGTGTGTTTGTGTGTGTGTGTCTGGTGTGGGTGTGTGTAAGGATTAGGTTATGACAAGAAACATTCATGAGTAGAGTAGAAAATGTGTGTGTTTTACTTTATTCATGGCTCTTGTCTTAAAACTAAAAGCTTTATCTTAGCTGAAAACCCACGGGATCTGGTCCATTTCTATGAAAACCGTGTTAATTCATCTGTCACTGGAATTTGCGAGAGACTTCTTTCTCTCTCTCTCTCTCTCCCCCCTCCCTCCCTCTCTTTGCTATGACCTCTAGCTTTCTCCTTCTTCAGTCTCCATCAGTCTTTTGTTACGTTCCTTCCATCTCCACCTCTCTTCAGCCCCCTTTTTCAATCTTATGTCCCTGTTCAGTGCACTCCCAAACGGTGCGATGAAATTGTTATTCCCGAGTCATTATCTTATTTGTGCGTCTCCACTCAGCTGTAAATCCTCCAGGTATTCCCCCCTCTCTTCTCTATTAACTCGACTGTGGTCGGGGCTCCGGCTGTCAATCACAGATCCACCTAGGTTGGAGAGTGGGCAATGGATGGGGGCGATAGAAAGTGAGAGCACGATAGAGAGAGAGAGAGAGAGAGAGAGAGAGAGAGAGAGAGAGAGAGAGAGAGAGAGAGAGAGAGTAAATTAAACCAAGAATGGAGGAAACTAGAAGATAAGAGATGGGAATGTTAACATTAATTGTAGTGACCCTAGGGGAGTTTGGGGGGATATATTGTGAAAGGGCTAATAGGAAACTGCCAGGATTGCATGCGAGAGTCCAGAAGAAAGGTTGGGTACAGCAATGTGTTGTTCAGCTGCTATGGAAACGACTGGAAAGAAAGATAATTCCTTTCACCTTTACAGACACATTTTTCCCACACAAGCACACAAGCACACACACTCACACAAAACACGCACACACAGCATCAAATGGTCTTCCCATTTATACACACGTGCAAACACACAGAGGCACACAAAACATACTCACAAAACACACACATTCACAAAAACACACGTTACACAACCCCCTTTGGTGAGATGATAACGGTTGTGTTGCTTTTGCAGAATATTGCACACTAATTGGAACTTTGGTAATGTCTGGCAGGGAAGAAAACATCTTGGAGGAACATGAGCATCTCAGACGCTAAGACCTGCGTGGGAGGCAGGTTGTTAGGAGTGGATATCTGCTGCTGGTCTCCCATTGGTATTCACTTTATTCAGTGTTTAAAACAAATCCAATTTACATTTAGAGAGGAACATATTTTAGCCAGCACAGCGATAGATCTGATGAAACTGGTGCTGTGGGTGTGCATGTGTGTGTGTGTGTGTGTGTGTGTGTGTGTGTGTGTGTGTGTGTGTGTGTTTGTGTGCGTGTGAGTGAACTAATACGTAATTCACACTTCTGGTCTTTTGGTGATCATTTAAAATAAACATTATTTCTACTATTCTTTCTACAAAAGTCCAATGTTCTTGATAATTGTTGTAGAGAAAGATATTTGACACATGGTACTCCGCACAAATGCACACTCACTCACACACACACACACACACACACACGCGCGCAAATGCAAATGCAAACACGTACGCACATGAAGCAAACACACAAATGGATAATTGGCTCACAAATGCTCATGCAAAAAGCAACATATATACATACACACACCCTGGCAATCACAAGTTGTCTCTTCTCTTGGTCCCCCCCCCCACCCCCGCTATGATGTGCCCCAGTGCGTCCCAGTCTCAACTCCTCTATCCTCTTCTCTTTGAGGAGACACTTCTAGCTGTGTGTTCTTCATCCTCTAGACTGGTAAGCAAGAGTTGATATGTGTGTGTGTGTGTGTGTGTGTGTGTGTGTGCCCGCTTGTATGTGTAGTGTGCGTGCCCGCTTGTATGTGTAAGTGTGTAAGTGTGTGCTCTGCATTTGCGATCAACCTGGGATGGCCCCGCGAAGGCCCTGCCTGTGTCCAGATGACTGCGTACCGGGTCAAGGTCAGTCACATGACGACAACAGCGGCCGAGGTTATATGGATGTCTGAAGTTTCCATCAGCGCTAATTAAATTCCTTGAGCCCAATGTAAAGTGGTCGCGGGACACCGAGATTGAGATAGAGAGAGAGTTAGAGAGAGAGAGAGAGAGAGAGAGAGAGAGAGAGAGAGAGAGAGAGAGAGAGAGAGAGAGAGAGAAGAAGAGCCTTGCCACTAACTCTCTCCCGTCGTGGCCCCTCTGCAAATCTGAATGTGGCAATCAGCTTCATCAGGGAATTAACAACGGCATTAGAGTGGAGGACACAAGCAATCCGGTGTCCGCTAGGTTTACCGTGCTGCAACGCCGGAATAAGGCATTAGGGCTCATCTGATCTCCCACTTGAACTGAAAAAACGATTGCTTAGACACCAGAAAATAAAAACTGTACCCGCTATCAACCAAAAGAAAGGAAAACAACACTTTAGGAGAAGCCGTTCTACACAGATACAGAGGAAACTGAAAGAGACAGGCAGAGGCATTGGCTGTTAGTCCTATTGGATCTGCGCTCTCCCTTTATTTGGTGGTTATGTGTGATAATGGTCTTAAATTACCTGCTAGCTGTTATTTGTTACTAGGCTTGATAATAAACATTTGAAATCTTAAGTCATGTTGAATCAGGGTGGCAATGAAATAAATGGTATCACCGCTGATCTGTGTGGGACTACTGGTATTTTGAATAAATAAGTGCTGTATCACTATTCAATTGTTGTATTGTTAGAGGAAATCTCAAGTCATTGATTTCTTTCATGTTTACCAAAGAAGAGGTAGTTACCAAAGCCTATTGTGGAATCATTTGGTTATAAAGTATATATACCAATTGATACAGATGTGTTAGTATCCAATATATATATATATATATATATATATATATATATATATATATATATATATATATATATATATATATATATATATATATATATATATATATACACACATACACAATGCAATGAGAAACTGCTATTCTGTAAACTTATGTTCGTTAATGACATAAATCAAACCGGATTTGTTAAAGTTATACGAGCTAAAAGCCAACACTGCTAAAATGTTGTAATGGAAACTAAACTTAATCTACCATGAAAGCGTACTGGCTGTTCGTTCCCTGCACACAGCTCATGGGCATGTACCTTTCCCCTACCCTCTGCTGACAACACATGAACAAAAAATTATCTGGGTCCTTATTGGGAAAGAGCTTCCTGGCCTAGTGTTGTAATACCACATTTGGCCACCGGGCAGCTGAAACCTTTCCTGGGAGATTGGATCCCGTGTTGTCTCGTGATACCAGTCGATTGGAAATCTCGCAAGCCTCGTCTGGGGATTTCGAGGTTAGTTGTTAGTTGTTTGAATGGCGGCAAGAACAGCCGCTAACAGACTAACTTACATTTGACACAGAATGACGCCTTGACAGAAATGATGCTCTCCACCCTTTCTCCTCGGTAGTGAAAAAAACTGGAGATATAGCGAATCACTTTAAACCACAGAGAGAGCTTTTTAAAATATTGAAAATAGACATCCTGTGAAATGTTACATTTTTTTATTTAGTTTCATCAAATGTCTGCTCAGTCCACAAGTTTGGTTCAATTAGTGATGTCTAGAAACAAAGAATGAACTGTGAGGTTATAAAAGAGTTTTATATGATTCCTCTTAATGAAAAAAATTATAACGTATTGTTGTAACGTATTGTAATAACGCGACTTTTTAACACAAATATCGTAGTGCTTAAATAGAAAAAGGAACCCTCCATTAATACAAAAATAGAGATACACATGAATAACTCAACGTATTATTTGGTTATTCACTCGAAATAGTAATATAACAGTCATTCCTCATTCCATGAACAGTGAACCCCCCCCCCCCACACACACACACACACACACACACACTCAAACTCCACCACAAAAACTGGATCTGTGGATAAATGCACACGTGTCACTGTACCAGTGATTTCGACAAACAACAACAACAACAAAAAACACAAGACTATACAAACAAAAACCGAGAAAAAAAAAAACAGTACAGCAGCAACAGAGAACAAATCAACGAATCCATACCCATAATGATGTGCCTGGACACAATATATAGTTCCCCCACCGGGCGAAGAGACCCACCATTACATTATGGGGCCACACATGCGTTTCCCGCCGACGCCCCGGACGCACATTCATCACAGTGCAGCAGGTGGGGGGGGGGGGGGGGGGGGGGGGGGGGTGGCGGCTAACACAGCGCTGGGAGATTGCAAGCCTCCCCGCCTCACATGATGTATGTTGGCGCCCTCCGCGCGTGCCCGTGCATCTACATATACGCACTAGGCTATGCAAGGACTCCAGTACATCAGTCTACGAAAGGACCTCGCACCGTACTCCGTATAAGTAAACCGCTGTGGGGCTGAGCTCACTCAGGGAGAAGGACGGCATCCGCAAGCTGCCGTGTAATGACGCCCCGTCGGCCAGATGACAGTAATGGTCCCTCTGAGCAGCGCCGGGACATTACGACCAGTCGCAAAAATAACATCGCCATAGAGTTTTTCGCAACATGAACCCGGCTGCTAGGTGGATATTTGGAGGGAATGTTTGCTTAATTAAAGTGCCGCAGTTCATCTGGGGGGTGATAATGTGTGTATTTATTTACTTTCTGTAGGCTGGGGGAGATTGCTTTGTGTTTCATCACATGGGATTATGTCTAAATGCATCAAGTGCGACAAAAGCCTGGCACACCCTAGGAAGATTAAACAAATGCGGGTTTGTTCCATATCATCGACTTGAATTTTCCTCTGTGCTATGCTTTTATCCTACAGATTGCATTGAAAGGGATTTAGTTTGGCCAAATATGGCAGATATTAAAATTATAAACCTATGTCATATGTTGCAGTGAGAGGCTCCACTTTTAACTAATAACCAGACCCATTAGTTGTGTCCCAAAAAAAAGCTGAGGCACACAATATCCTGCTATGTTATTACATTTGGTAAATTATGATAAATGAGAAAATGCTAAAACAATAAAAGCATTATTAAAGTGGTTTGTTTTAGTAATCCCTAATGCCTATGAAAATGTTTCACATCAGCTGCCTTTTCGTATTGCTTTTCTTAACATGATCTACTGCTCAAATACACAGAATGACTGAAAACTTGAACAAATTACACATACAATCCACCACCATTGATTTTCAAATGATATTGTGAAAATGTATATTTCCATTCAAAAACTAAAACAGTTATCTCCTTCCATAAGTCTATCCACTTCAAGGATGCATAGCCTTCCCGACCACGCCTCATCCCTTCAAAACAGCTCAGCGCCTACTTAGTCTGACACAAAACAGCCTTCATAAAACTAAAACACACTTTGCAGGCATCGGTAATAGCTGGCAGGCCCAATGAGGACTCGAAGCCTGCCTTGTGATTCCTTGTAAGAATCAAAGTAATGCTGAGTGGGCGGCAGGGGGGGGGGGGGGGGGGGGGGGGGCGACTAACTCATCCCCTGAAGGGATTACACCTTGTATGGCTCTTAAATGAGAAGAAAAAAAAATGCTGCCAATCGTTATGCATAGCTTCTCTTTGCTGTAAGTAGCGGAAGGCTATGATGTTGCTCTGGCTGGAGAGCAAGGAACTGGGATTAGAGCGGGAACCAGGGAGATTGGCTCCCGCTGAAGTGACCCAAATTATTGCATGGAAAATGTTAACAAATGTTACATGCATGTTGGTCAGTGAGCAGGCAAATATTACACAAATGCTACATAACTTTCCCAGTAATATCTGAGTCCCTCTATGTGACTATATAATTGGAGATGGTGGGGAATGCTGTGCCTGTACCTATGTGATCTCTTTAGAAAATGCCATTATTTGTATCTTGATTCAAATTATTATACGATAGGTGGGATATATATATATATATATATATGTATATATATATATATATATATATATATACATATATATATATAGGTGTACGAATGTCATTGAGTGTGTCTGAGACAATACAGAAAGACAGACCATGCACGCACACACACACACACACACACGCACGCGCCCCCACACACGCATGCTCATTCAAGGTTGAGACCCTTTGCTCTTTTTGCCAGACCTTCTGCTGCTTGTTAGAAGCTTTTCTTGTTTCTAACAGTTTTGTAAGTTAAATAAATCACAAATGTGTTAGTCAAATGTCAGAATCTGAGGCAAGAAAAGAAAAAGGAGGGGAAGAGGGCAATTTTTCCTCGTTTATAAATGAAAGGAGAGGAATGTGAGGAGGAGAGAGGGCTGCATGCTGAGAGAGAGAGAGAGAGAGAGAGAGAGAGAGAGAGAGAGAGAGAGAGAGAGAGAGAGAGAGAGAGAGAGAGAGAGAGAGAGAGAGAGAGAGAGAGAGAGAGAGAGAGGAGGAAGGAGGGAGGGAGGGAAGATCCGGAGGCATTGGCTAGGGGATCATTTGTATCTCAGGCTTCACCCCCGACAGGCACCTGACTCAATCAAACTCTGCTCGTTCCTGCACCGCGCATTAGCCTAGCGTGCGGAGATCTTGTTTCTCTCCCTCAATTAAATGCCTGCTCGCACATAATTAACGACTGTTTTGTCTGCAGATCGATAAAAGGGCCTGTTCATTAAAAGGCCCTTTTGCCTCCTCAATGATGAACACTTTTTTGCGAGGTTTGCTTATTTAAGCTTGAGGAAGCCTATTAGCGCTTCCCGGCAAAATATTAATTCTGTTTGTGTAACCTTTTCTTTTCTTTTCCTTTCCTTCTCTTTATTCTTGGTGTTTTCAAACATAGAGTGAGGTCAAGCGGGAATGTCTTCAATGGAACAGATACAAATGTTGTTACCCTGTGTATTGTGGATGATAATGACATTACGTAGATTTACGAAATGCTCATGAAGTCCCTGAAAAACAGATACATGTGGACTAACCACAACATTAAACACCACATAAAATATTTCCCCTGCTTTTTCGTTTTTTTAACGATACATTTCTAACAATAAAACGATAAGAGAGCAAAAGTGCAGCCACATAGTAAATAAAGAATGTGCTGTGTGCGTCTTTCTGGACGTAATGTAAAGTATTACGCACGACTACCTATGGAGTCACAATAAGTCACCATAAATGTCTGCATTACCAGTCGCGACCCCGCAGACCATCTGTGCTTACAGATGCTAGCACAAAAGGAATGTGTGATACTGCTTTGAGGATGGGAGATCGATAAAAGCAACAGGAGCGAGATTTAACATGGAGCCAGCTTGCCTGCAAGCCAGCTGCCATAGCTAAACTGGAATTATTAGACCCATGGCCACTTCAATTTAGAAGATACAATTGCTGGCAAAAATTTCCACACAAACACACACACACAGTCAGAGAAACACACACGTCTCACACTTTTCATTAGGTTTCTTGTGACCACACACATACACACAAACACTTGTACAAATGCACATGCACACTCACATGCACGTGCAAACAGACACACATACACACAGTGTAATGACCAATGTACACTTGATTTACTGTCGCTAGTGCTCTCCTCACTGGCATGCCCTCGCATCTGCTGTAGAAGGTAGCGTCTCTGGAGAAAGACTAACCATACAGCTGCTTCATATTGGACTTTGTTTTTATTGAGTTCCAGGGGCTTGGCAGTTTTTTCTGCAGCGCCTTGAAATCAGTATGAAATTAAGAGGGTGGCCTTTGATGTTTTCAGCAGGGAATAGTGCTGGTGGCGCAGCTATTTGCAAACCCTTCAATCAGTTCTGATAGAAAGAATATAAAGTGGCGGGAACAACAATCATGCATCTCTTCTCCACACTTGTTGACTATAGACAAGTGGCCAAGGTGATACAGTGACATTTGGTTGCTATCTGAAACTAGCATGGCAGGTCTAACTATGGTTAAACACATTTGCCAGGATTGTGTAGGGGCTATGTAGCAGCGCCTGTGTGAGGCCCTTGCTAACCGATTCTGAATATGATAGAGGGAAAAGAGAGGGTGACAGAAAGTCCTCAGGAAGCGATTAAGGCCGACGTAAGCAGCAGCTCTCTAGAAGTTAATAAGTTAAACAGCCTAGTTCGCAATGAATGGAAATGAAGCCGACAGGACAGAGGATCACTCTCCACTCCATTTCCAAATGATCCAAGTAGAATTATTGCAGAACATGAATCATATTTATTGGCAGGAGGTGTGCGTTGGGAAGAAATTATGCTTGAAATAACTGTCTGTAAGAGGTAACAAAGAGGGGTGATTCTTTTTAATATTTTCTCAAATATCGGAGTGTCAAAAAGGCCTGTTTTGACACGATTCTGCCCAGTGGTTTTGTATCTAGTAGTTTGTGTGTGTCTGTGTGTGTTTGTCATTTTTCTAACACTGGTTTGTCCTTGAGCACAAGTGCAGCGTGACAAAGCCCCATTATGCTGTGGTTCACAGCAATCCTATATAGAGAACAATAATCCAGTGGGGCTGAATCTCACTCCAAAGAGTCATTTAATATGAGCGTATGCTAATATTTCATGTAAATAAAGATTTGCGGCCATTATTACAAATGATTACATTAATACTCATATAATTATCTGTTGTGAGAGTATATTCTCTCTGTTAAATAAACCATATATTCTATTTATAGGCTTAATAGCAAATGACCCTGATACCAACAGCACTATTGTAACGCTCCAATTACTTAAAACGTGTTGCTCTAAGAAAAAAGTATCTTCAACTGTTAATTAATCATAAATAAAGGCTTTTTATTTAATATGGCCTTCATCCTTTTCAATTAAATTTTCAGTTTTAGAGCCAATTCAAAGTAATTTCACCCTCGGTTAGCCTTGTTGCGGTTGGATTCTCTTGTGTAATGTTTTGGGGGTCCGGATGCTCTGTGGAATTTCCGTAGTCAACTACTTGCTTATAAGCTTGTGATAAAATCACCCTTTTTTATTTGTCCCACATCCAGTCCCTGCTTTGGTTTGGCAGCTGGTCTCAGTAGACAGACCTATATACTGAACCTACAGTATGTGTATATATATATATATATATATATATATATATATATATATATATATATATATACAATTGTTGACATGAGTTTAAAATTAACAAATACATCCTTTAGGCATATGACATAGCTATGCATTGAAGACAGACATCTAGATACACAAGTTACAACTGTGTGTGTATGTGTGTGTGTGTGTGTGCGTGCATGTGCCCCCTCCCTGCAGCAGAATCTTTTATATTGAACAAGCGACACGTCCTGTTCCCCAATGGAAACAACAGAACACTAACATGCGCAAATGGGCTGTTTGCTATGCAGTCGATGTCACCTTAATATGCCAAGACTTAAGGTCAGCACATTATTCACTGCAAAGATCATATCAAATTTCTACAGGACATTTACAGGGTAGACACGCACACACGCACACAAACACATACACACTCAGACCCATACACAGACACACACACACACAAACACGCGTGCACACAGGGATGTATCAGATTGAAGCATACAGTACATTCAATTACATCTGATGACAGATGGTGTGAACAAATTCAGACACACGTAATCTTGCAGATTGGATGCTTTAGTTGAGTATTAACCCTGATATCCAGAGACCTGACAAGAGCACCAGACATATTAAGACTGGGAGGGGGTGGGGGGGGGGGGGGGGGGGGGGGGTCCATGAGGGGCCTAAACCCATGACTCAGCAATTTCAGGAGACTTTTCTTTTTGTAGGATAATCCAGAGCATTTGGAAGACACACAGCAGACCGTGTATGGTGGGAATGAATGAGTAATAGCACCAGACCCACATTTCTGATCCCTAACCTCGCCTCCCCTTGCTCTCTCTGCTCTTCCCTTGTCTAACTGACTCGGCGCTCAACTCCAACTGACTTACTTTATTATGCTAATCATGATTTGATTGCCCCAAATGCATTGCAGCTGTTGCTCTGTGAATGCAAACATGCAAGGATTATAATGGATTGATGTAGACTGACGGGGGCTCGTTTATGAATTTATTTATGGTTATTATGCCAGTCATTTATTGAACACATAGCTGTGTACATTGAGTTGATTGTTATATCATATCTCGCTCATGATTTTTAAGTGTTTTTTTCCCCCTCCAATACCGCATAAAAACAAAGCTAAAACAAAGTGGGCTATTTCAAAGTAGGCTATACCAACAATCTGTAAATTGAGGGTATATGCTTCTTGTATGGCACTGAATTAAGTGGTTTATAAAAAACAGCTACAGTGATCAAGCCACTGAGTGAAGCAATGCTTAGCTCACAAGTGACCTACAAGACGTTGTTCAGCAGGCCAACACTAGCTTGGAGTATATGCAAATAACAGGCTGACTAACACTTAGTTAACTGATCTTCCTGTTCTGACATTATTTACCATGCTCTCTTCACCCCCCCACCTCTCTCTCTATGTATCTCTCTCCATCTAGCTATCTCTCACTTAATCACTCTCTGCCCCCCCCCCCCCCCCCCCCCCCCCCCACACACACACACACATACACACTTTCTCCATCTCATTCACTTTTCCTCTCTTTCTGACTAAAGATGCAGCTGGATAACCTGGGTAGGGAGGGGGAGAGAGAGAGAGAGAGAGAGAGAGAGAGAGAGAGAGAGAGAGAGAGAGAGAGAGAGAGAGAAGGTTGGGAGAAGATGGCGAAAGGCAATTTGCTAATGGATCTCGGGGAAAAATGGTGAAGGGAAGACATGCAGGGGAGAATCAGCCCTTCCTCCATATGTAGAGAGCTCAATGAACTACACTGTGAGAGGAGAAGCTACAGTCATTAACTGTCTTTTTAATCTTAGGAGCTGTGTGTGTGTGTGTGTGTGTGTGTGTGTGTGTGTGTGTGTGTGTGTGTGTGTGTGTGTGTGTGTGTGTGTGTGTGTGTGTGTGTGTGTGTGTGTGTGTGTGTGTGTGTGTGTGTGTGTGTGTGTGTGTGTGTGTAAATGTGTGTTTGTGTATGTCTGTGGAGAGAGGGAGGCTTTGGCCAGCGAAGAGAACATGCACTAATCTGCAAACCTCATTTAATTACCCTACCATACATCTTGATTTTGTTAAGATTTCACAAGCATGCATCCACACACACACACACACACACACACACACACACACACACACACACACACACACACACACACACACACACACACACACACACACACACCTCTCAGGGGAAGATCCGTCCTAGGAGATGACACTAGATCTACATAAACTCTTACACTTACAGACATATCTTGTGAACCCCAACACAGTTATTTCACTTTGAGTTGAGATTAGCATTGAGAGACTGTGTCAGCAAGACCCAAGTCAGGCATTGGTGGATTGCTCATTAAGTTAGACATCTTTCTCAGCTTCAAAACGCATGCAATTTAACTTGGTAGAATTCAACAACTGTAAAGACAAACTGAATGAAATGAAAAAATGAAAAACAAACAGTGCAAATGTGTTGTCATATTACAGAAAATAAACAGTAATAAACAAACCCATTTTCCTGTAGTTTTTTGTTCAGTGTTGTGAAGTTTTACTGAAGAGTTGTTCAGTCACATCCTTTTCATCACTTTTTAGCTGTTGTTCATCTTTTCACAAATATGAACAATGGTCGATGGTCATCTAATGGTTTAATCTATTTTTGGATAGATACTATTTTCTACTATTTTCCCTTTTAAAAAATCACCAGGAAGCAGTGGTGAATGTACTCCTTTGGGCTTTCTGTTATTTGCAATGTCTTGTTAAAGACATGAAGACAGAACCACAGATTTAAAGGAAGAATCTTTATTTTGATCATACAACATAGATGTTATTGAAAACCAATTATTTTGGGTTCACTTGGTTACGCCGATACAAAAGAACAAATAAAAAGTAAGATTCCATCAATGCCAAAAGAAAGATGCTTTCATGTCTGCTCTATTCATTTAGCGCTACTTTTCATATAATTTCCAGTTGTTATGTGAAACACTACATATATTGAAAGGTGCTCTACAAATTAAGTTATTATTCGTATTAGGTTATTGTTGTGTAAATCAACCACTTAGAACGGCACTGTGAACAAATTCCTTCAGATTACAAAAAAATAAAATGATTAATTTATGAATGGCTCATGGCCCATGCGGGGCATATCATACAAAAACACAATCCAGCCCACATACATCTTGGGTGGTCCCCACACCAGTCACATGAGCTTGAGGAGCGTCTGCAGCACCACGCAGGTATGTAGCAGGCTGGTCACCCAACACATCCGCTATTACAGGCGGCGGTCAGGAGGCCATGACACGCCTGGTTAGCCCCGTCGCTCTAATAGAGTGCCGTATTACCCCAGAGCATGGGTGATTTTGATCAGGAACAGCGCAGTCGATCAATGACCCGCTGACTGAGTGGACGAATGAGTCTACTCTACTCTGGCACAGGTGGCAGCCGTTAGATGTGAACATGACAAGAGCGCGAGTGTAGTCATCACAGCGCATGTATTGGATGTTGGGGTTTTAGTGAGTGAGGCTTTTCTGAATGTGCGATGCGTCAGTATACCACCCTGGCTTCTTGTACCGATCGCAAGGCCTAAATGTCAAGTATTGATGGACACAAGCACCAGCATCGCAAAGCATTATACTGTGTAGTTGGGTGCGATTTGACTAAAATGATTTACTTAGATCCATTGTCCCTGTTACAGGCATCTCTTTGCAGGGGTATCGTGGCTTCTACCTGCCATGTTCTGTGATTACCCAAGTGTCCACCTGAGGTTCCCCTGGCTTTAACACTCCTGGGTCTACTGGCGCTTGGCTTTTAGTGGGAAGAAACTGAGTGCTTTATGATCAAGTTTCCATGAAGGATTCATCAAAATTGATTACAACCGGTGGGGCACATAAAAAGGTACATTACGACGGTGGATTACACAATGGAACACTTTGGAGATTTTGTCGTGAAAGCGCCGCAAATCATCACCATAGTAAAGTAATCAGCAGTGTGTGTGTGCAGAACGAAAGAGCTGCAGCATGCCAGTATATAGTAAAAATACAACAATAAGTGTGTCTGGATGTAGCGCTTCGTTACTACTGTCTTCAACTGACCATAACTCGGTTGCATTTTGTGGTCATGTAAACACCATAATGAGTATGTTAATCACTTAACTGAATAATGAATGTAGCCTGGTTACTGTGTATGCTAATATACTCAATTAGATATTTTTTAAATGCAGCTTGGAATGGATCCAATTTAGGCTTAACCCCTTAATATCAATGTCTGACCTATGCTTTTGTGTGGAAAAAGGGCATTCGATGGAACTGCTCAAGTGGTCCTTAGCCTAGTATTACATTGTTTTGGTATAATCGGATACGTTTCAAACAAAACAAAATGTTACCTACAAACCACACCTTTCATTTAGTCTGGTTAAGAACCCCAAAAGCCACAAAAGAAAACGTGCAACTTGCAATCCAAACATGGCAGAGGTTGTACGGGAACGGTGTTGACTCTTAAAGCTGGGCGAGGAGCTAAAGAGAGAACATGGTGTCACCGGAGGAAAACAAAGAGAACCGTTAGAAGGTCCGTGCTCAGCACTGACAGAGGACCTGGCATCGTACGGAGCCGCTGAAGCAGCTCCCAGCTAATGTGAGATCAAACACGTCAATACGGAGACGAGAATTCTTCCGTCTGCCTCTGCCAGCTTCCCCCCGCTTGATCTCCATTTAACTCTCTCCACTCTTTTCCTTTTTTGTTTCGTTTTTTGTTTTTCTTTGTTGACGCCGTAATTCACAGAACACAACTTCAGGGCATTTAGAGTCATCAATCACCTGTACCAGCACGTCCTACCGTACTATAACTAACTTGAATATATAAACGAATCATCGCACTAATGATATGTTTTATTGGAGGAATCTTTGTTTTGTCGTCGCTTTCTAATTGTTTGTTCTTTTGCTTTCATCCACTATGCTTTAATGTCCTATAAGCACTGTTCTCACTTTTCCAGTGGGTGTGTGTGTGTGTGTGTGTGTGTGTGTGTGTGTGTGGGAGGGTGTGTGTGTGTGTGTGTGTGTATATGTGTGTGTGTGTGTGTGTGTGTGTGTGTGTGTGTGTGCTTGTGTTTATATGTTCTTTTTTGTGCGGATGCTCGTGCTTGCATACGTGTTTGTTTCACTTTTGTTGTCTTTTCAATGGCTGTTCAGGGAATACAATACAAGATCACATCCTCACACAGACGGAGACAAAGACACACACACACACACACACACACATACAATTTAGAGAGTAAACGATTAGACAGTACAGAAGCTCTTGGTTTCTCCCTGTGCTGGGAGATGTAGCTGTGGGCATCCTTCACCCACTGCTTTGTTGGTCACCTGCAGCTGACCCCACTGATCCCAACAAGGGGCTGGAGCGGGTAAGATAAATGACCTAAGATTGCAGTTGATCCCTCTCTGATTACACACACCGATGGCAGCACAGTGGAGCAAATGAATAATGGTGGTTTGTGTTCGGGGCTGTGATGTTTATTAGAAAAATATATATTCACTGAAGTGTGAGAGGAAGGGGCACAACCTGACACAGACAGCTGCCAGACTGACCTTCAACGTTAGGAGGAAAAAGAGTGTTCTTTTCTCACCGCTTTGAGCAAAATAGATGTGCTGTAGTTCTGTACATTTTAGCAATGCAAGAGTGAGAAAGTGCAAACAGGAGCCAAACAGTACTTTATGAAGACGGGACAGCTGACACGGCTAATTGGAAACTATCTTGGAAGCTAACTGCTGATATATTGTAAAGCTGATGGTCTCAAAATGCATGCATCCTCAATGGTGCCATTATGCTACTTATACAAATATGCATCTGAAACAGATTCACATATCACAGTGTAGGTGGACAGAGACAGACACTAGGGAGGAAGAGGTAGAGAAAGACAGACAGACAGACATGAAGAGAGAGAGATGCAGGAAGAGATAATGAGAGAGAGACGGATAGACTGACAGAAAGGAACAGTGAGATGGACAGACAGGCAGACAGGAAGACAGAGACAGACGGACAGACAGACATGCAGATAGATAGCAAGTTAGATAGCCAGACAGACAGTAAGAGACAGATATCTATCTGGAAAGATCTAGAGATAGAAAGCAGCCCAAATAAATGTGCCATTGTAAAAACGGAGAGGGAGGCTAATCTTTAGATATCCTCATCCTGATCTGGGCCTCCTCAGGCGTGCTACACCACCTCCATCCCCTCAGGAGAAGGGGAAGTGTTAGCCTTTAAAGCAGCCTCTCTTCTTCCACGTAGCGTCGCTCAACCCCCCAGCTTGTACTCTCCAAGGTATATAGCTCTGAGGGACACCGCACTGCACTCTGTCTCCCAGGGGGCCTCAGCCGCCTATTTATACAGGACCCTAAATAAGAGCAGGCAGCATCGCATATGCGGTGCACGGCAGCTGCTTAATGTGGCTGAAGTGGATACCCCTCAAAAGGCCCAGGGACACCCCGCCCTCCTCCATTTTGCGCTGCTGCGATGGCTGCATGCCACGGGACCAGAAGACGATGGGTGGGGGTGTATCGATGGTACACACCAAATAGCACAACGTAGCAGGCTGTGTTATCTTGAAGGATACATTCAACCACATTTACATGTGTACCCACAAACCACCGTTCCCACTGTTTCCACCTCACGCAGAAAACCACACACACACACACATACACACACACACACACCCTACACCAATATATCAATGACATGCCCCAGTAATTATACAATTTCAAACATAGTTGTTGATTTTTTAGCTTCCGGGCTTCCTCAGATGTAGGAGAAATCAAATTAGCAATGTGATAATTACTGCATCAACACAATGTTAAGTATTGCTGGCATGACAGTGATTTCTTAATTAAAATGGTGCAATAGTGTAAACACAGTATTTTCTCTAATGAATGGCCTGACTGCACCAGGCTTCACGGTGATACAGAGATGATTGAGGACACAGACAGTGTGTGTTGCACCAGCCGGGTTTCGCCAGAGAGAGAGTGAGGGGACAGAGCGAGAGAGAGATAAAGCTCTTAGTCTTGTCATGGAGGTCGACCCATCATTCTGTATTTCCAGGGTGACTGAGAATATATTACCTCACCCAAGCGAACCCTCAAATCTCACGAGAGACACCGGCTGCAGGAGGCTCAGACCTTAACTGTACTGCTTTCCCCCCTCAAGTACTTTACTCTACAGTTGTTCTAATGTTCAAACGGAATTGCATTAGTATAATATAAACATTAGCAGAGTATCTCAAGTTTAAAATACAATTATGATAAACACCGGCCAAGAAGGCACTTGAGTGAGTCTGAGATGAAATAAAATACAAAAATGGGCAGGAGCCCTGGTCCACCCTGAGCGGTGACTGTGCACAAGGCTGGCAATTACAGACACACACACACACACACACACACACACACATGTACATGCACACACAAACAAATTCTCACACTCTTTCTCACACACACACACACACACATATTCACAGGCACGCACATGCACACACACACAAAGGAACACACACGTATGTACGTACACACACCCCATACACACACACACTGTCCGAGCCAATCTGGCCCCCGGTGTGCTGCGTCGGGCCTCAGTGTATCTGTGGGTATTAACAGATCAGCGGCGAGCAGCGGCAGCAGCTACCTTGCGTTTAAAGGCTTCTTCTCCAGAGGCAGCGCCTCTGAAGCCCACCGCCGGGTGGGCAAAACGAGGCAGCCATCCCCAAGGCGCCGCCACACCTTCCCAGCTCCACTACCAATCCCCCACTCCCACTTCCCTACGCCTCAGTGCTCCTCCTTCCCTCTCAAGCACTTATCCGCTCTTTTTCCCTACAACTTACTATTTTGTCCATCCACTGGTGGACCAACCCCCCCCCCACCCCTCTCTCTCTCCCACACTAGCCGTATGGCGTTCTATTTTCATATTTTTCTCCCTCTCTCTCTCTCTCAATGCATCCACGGTTTTTACTATTTTAACCCCTTTTTAACTGGGCTATTACTCTGGCTTCTTCCTTGTACTCCAGTCTATCCCTCCCCATCTTCCACTCTGGCGGCAGTAGAAAACCGCGAGGATCATGTTTACCTGGGAGAGGCCTCGTAGAGAAGCCTCCAATCCCTAACAGCCGTCGAACCCATTCACCCTTATTGGTTTCATGTGTATATGTGATCTCACCTTCCACATTCCATAATAGCACGGTACATCTGCACCGCAGATGTTTGTATAGGTGGATTTATGACTTGCTGATTATAGACGTTTTAGTTAATCTACTAATAGGAGGACTCATTTAACAAGTAATTAGAACACTTTATGTATTGTGATGATACACAGTGGGAATAGGACTAAACAAAAGTGCTAACTAGAAAGTGATAATTTATAAATATGTTTAACTACTGATTATATATATTGTAACTTATATCACAGTGAGTTTGACCAGTATGGAAAATAATGTGGCATTCTTTACCAGATACCCAGTTAACCATAACTTGAAATCTGCTTTTCATCAAAAAGGCAATTCAGGGACTGTGAAATCAATGATTTACAGCAATGGGTGTGCTTAAAATAAAACCTTAAAAATACAACATAAAAAACTGAAGGGGGCTTTCACCAAAAGACTACAGAGAGAAGAGATGAGGTCACTGGATGAAGAAGAACAATTCAATTGATCTATGCTTTCAATTAATACATTAGATTACTCAAATAATTACTTTGATCTAGTTATTCACCGGATGGAGTAACTCGCATTTAATTGCAATGTTAAGAGTGAATATAGCATATAATTTAAACCAATATAGATACGATTCTATGTTTCTGACACATTCTCATGACACAAAACTACCCAACAGAAATGTTGAAATGCAATAACATCTGCTGTTGCCTGTCACCTACATTCGGTGAGAAGTGTTCAAGTTGTACGTTGAGGTACAACTATTTGAAGATTGAACAAATAGTTAAGATAAAGCAACTACTGCAGGATATTGTGGCCCATATTCCCGACCATCGCCTCATCCAAACGAATAACCGGTTTATTGCAAATGCCTACGAGAGAGAAAGAGAGTATTTTTGCATAAATCTGACAGTAAACACAATCCAAGTACTATGCTGTTTGAAAATCTTCCAGATTATCGTGGGGCGTTGCTGAATAAAGAGGCGCCCTGGGAACAGAGACAAATAAACCCTCGGCCCATCTGAGGACAGACGGACGAAAGACACTCTCATCCCATCAGGGAGGAGTGTGTGAAGTGGGCCGGATCCAAATGAAGCTGATCAGAGCTTAGTGTGGGTTAATCTAGTTATGCGGATAAAATAACTCCCCTGAGGCATAAAAAAACATTTAACAAGTTAGTTTCAATGATTCAATGTGGATGTGTGTACTAAAATATGTGAGAACGTAATGTGTCTGTCAGTGAGGTAGGTTGGGAGAGAGAGAGAGAGAGAGAGAGAGAGAGAGAGAGAGAGAGAGAGAGAGAGAGAGAGAGAGAGAGAGAGAGAGAGAGAGAGATGTGTGCACGATCAAGAGGATTGCTCCTCCGGTTGCTCCTTGTTTTGTCTTCGTTTTGACGCTGGTACATTTAAAGAATATTTGTTTTTATTTGTTTTAAACCATTAACTAACACAATATGTGTTGCACCCAACCCCCTAGCACTTTGCGGTTCCTATGAACTCCAAAACCCTTGCTTGCACATTGATCCCTCCTAAAAACTAAGCTAACTAAACTAAGCTAATTCAATCACAAACAAGAATTTTGTCATGGGATTTGTTTGAGCTCATGTGTTAATGATGATTTATTTATTTTTGTGTTTATTTCTTCAGTAAACAGTGGGAAAAAGGTCTAGAGTATGTCAATACGGTTTTGTAAGCAAAATGTATGTGTGTGTTAGTGAGTGTTGACCTGTGTTTGTGTTCTTTGTATATATAGAAGTGTTACACAGGCTGGATTTAGCAGAGTGATTAAATTGAATATTGGGAGGCTTACAGGGCATCAGCCTCATAAACAAAGATCTTAAATGAGCCACTGTGAGCCACTTAACACAGCAGTTGAAAAGCCAATCAACTATCATCACTCAAATGAACAGCATCACCTTCACTCCTCCTCCACATTAATATCCCCTTTGACCAAATAAGGCTGGGTGGCATGGGGGATAGCCATCAACGAAAAAGAGAAAAATGAATTTATAATTCTATCAAATATATATATCAAACATATCAAACAGCAGGAAGGAGACGGAAGGGACGGAGTTCAAAAAGCCAAGAGATTTTAAAATTTTGAATTAAGCTGCGACTTCAAACAACTCCTGGTTTTCATAAAATGCTTTCAAAACACAGTCGCAAAGAAGGATGAAAAAGCATTATTTACCACCGAGAAAGTTAAAGAGGAAGAGCGAGACATTGATTATGAAAAAAAAGATATAGCAAGGGAGAAGTGAACAGTGAGAGGGAGAGAGATAGATTCCCATCTCTTTTTATTTTTGGGAGGGGGTGTTGGCACAGCAGGCATCTGTCTCTACAAAGGCAGGGAGCAGAAAAATAAAATATGGGCTGAGCAACATGACAGTAGCCACTGAAACTGGGAGAATATGCCTTCAAAATAACTTGTCCAAGGAGAAAACAGATTCTCTTTCCTGCTCTTAGTGAACCCCTCTCGCTATATATTTTAAAAGCTGGGGCCCTTAAGTCTTTCTATCTCCTCTGTAGGTGTGTGTGTGTGTGTGTGTGTGTGTGTGTGTGTGTGTGTGTGTGTGTGTGTGCGCGCGCGTGCGTGCACCGGGACGCTGGTGTGTGTGTGTGTGTGCTCGTTAATGTGTGTGCGTGCATGTGTCTCACTATGTGACAAACGGCATCAGTCAAGTAAAAAAAAAAAAACATCCTGCCATCACACTCAAAAGGTAACTTCTGACACACACAGTGAAAACAATCCAAATATCTAAAGCAAACAAGTCAAGCATTGTGCCCAGTTTTGAGCATTGCTTTGGTCAATAAGAGTCTTTAAACCTCTTCAGGGAAATATGTTTAGTCAATATAGTCTCAGTATAGATTTCACTATGATTCACCAAAATGATATTTGCGTTTGAAATTAATAAGTGAATAATAATCATCACCACTTATGATTTATGTTATACCAATGTGTGTCTGCCCTTGTGAAACACAACTGAATTGTCACTCAAGTATCCATTAAATTACACTTATATATACACATATACACATTATATATATATATATATATATATATATATATATATATATATATATATATTATGTTAAATGAATCACAGATCTATGCCATGACGAGAAATTAACTGGTTCCAAGATATGTTGGGATTAGTCAAGTTAATTGCAAACCTTGCAAGTGTAAATGGTGCAAGGCAGCAAAGCAGCACACTAATGTATCTAGGCTGGGGTGGCAGGAATGAGACACTCATTGAGTAGCTGAAATAGATTAGCCTCTCAGTGCACGATTGGACTTGCCTGACGATTGGACTTGTTATCTGAGCTGTTTAGTTGGCACAGGGGTACAGGATGAAGGAAAAAGAGCAATGCTTTTTTTGGAGTCATTGCTTTTACAAGAACTTACTGTTCTGACTCAATCTGTGCATGTTTAGGAAATTAGATCCAGGGGAGAGGGGGTTTATATAAAAAATAAACAGCCTCTAAAACATTAGACGTCTCTCTATTAAAGTGTGAAGAGAAAGAGTCCAAACTGTTGACAGTACACATTTTAATTATGATTTTCAATTTGGATTCTGTCCAATCCACTTCAACATATGTATCACACGTGGAGAAGTTAACATTTTAGCAGGAAGTGATACAGAGGTTACATAGAGATGTTTACAATTAGAACTTGAAATACATTGAAAGTGGAAGTCGAATATTCCCATTTCAACAGATTTTGACAACATTGAAGCTTATTTTCTGTCATGGTTTTAAATGCATAAAATCACTGGAAATGCAATCATTTCAACAGAGAATAAAAAAAAAGGAGTCAAACAACCAAAATATGACTATGCAGTATGTCTAAGCCTTTCAAAGGTTAACATAATTATAATTGTTTTAAAATTAAACCACCTTCAGAGTATCCGAATGACAATTTGTATAACTTTTGCATGGCACTCTCCTCACCCTAATTATATGTACAAAGCCAACAGCAGTTGTTTCATTTACCGTGAGTCCTCGTTGAGCCTGTATGACTCCAAACAACGGTTGTCATCTGAGTCTCACTTGTTCCTGCGCAGAGAAGAGTGGTGGAAGGCAGGAAGACTGAACACTGAACACTTGTTTGTTTGCCAGAAAGATGGGCCCTAATTAGGAACACAGCTTTAAGCATTTCGTCTGACGCTCCATGATAAGTGCAACTGTTTTGACACAGTTCACCCTGCTCTTTCACACAGCAATGAATATACATGAATGAATGAGGGAGAGACAGACGGCAAGACAGACAAGGTGACAGACGAGCAAATAAGAAAACCGTAACATTTTTATGTTGAGGGGAGTAAACAAAAGAAAAGTATGATAAAATAAAATGTATAATAAGATGACATGATGAAACTTGAATTAATGCTTGCTATAAAAATGGACGCAGTCAATGTATACGCTTCCTGGTGAAATAAATACCCCCCCCTGTTATTACTGTCTCCCTCCTTCCCTCCCTAGATCTCTCTCTCACAGTTGTATCGTACCTCTTTCATTCTCTGTCATTCATCGTGTGTGAGTGTGTCTCTCTGGCTCTTCCGTCTTAAGAATCTTCAGGTGGATGGCAGCGTGAACATGAGGCTAGCCTGAGAGGTAGTGCTCTCCTGATTGGCTTTATTGAGTAAGGTTTTCCCTGAAATCTTGGGGTGGATGCAGGGAAAGAGCCTGTGTGTGCTTGCCTTTCAGGTAGATGAGGAGTTACGGATACATGGAGAACACACATGTTATAACACACTTTATATATACATACACACACACTCTCTAACATGTAGAGTGCCTTCAGAGCACTCTACAGCAGCAGGTATGGGGCATGTCGGCCTAACATTGCATATCTTCTACCCCCTCCCCACCTCACTCCCCATCCCCATGTTGGTAACAACCTTGTACAATATCAGCCCACTAACAGGACACTCAGGCGCGGTTCCACACTGCCAGTTATTCGGTTAGTTGTCAGCCAGGGCTGCCTTGCTGTGTTTCAGGCTGTGCTTTAATGAGACGGAGATACAGAGGGTGTGAGTGTGTGTGTGTGTGTGTGTGTGTGTGCATGTGTAAGAGTTAACTGTACATGTGTGTGTGTGTTTCGGAAAGGGAGAGAGGGAGAGACGGAGAGAGGGCGAGACGGAGAGAGTGACGCATGATGGACAAAAAGTTAACAACAATCTCATGTCAGTCAACAAATAATATTTCTTAATATTACTGAATGGTAAAACTGAATATTTGTTTTATTATATTAGTCTATCTTACTACTCAAAAGTACTGACTGCTCAAAAGTACCGTACATCAAAAAAATAATCAAAGACATGCTATATACATTTCCACATTCTCTCCTTTCTTCTTACCATAAAACTTTATTTAATTAATTTTACAGACGGCCCAAGACAACCCCCTCTATTTCCTACATTTCTGACCAACTGCCTTAGGAACGTTCACTTATAACCAATTAATCAAAAAATCCAGTGGAAGATGTTGTGGATAATCACAACCTGCCAAGGTCTAAAATAAAGCAAAGCAAAGTCCTATCCGCCCTTAATTAAAGACCTCCTGTCCTATGTCAGGCTAATATACTCCACACCGAATAGTCCCATTACATGTTTCAGACTCTCTGCTCTCCAGACGAGAGCATATTGAGCGTGTTCCTTTCCGAATCGGCCAGGCATCGACCAGTTTCAAAGTAGGTACATTGTTCACCAAGAATCGCCAGCGAAGGCTATAGCATTATTGGGAGTAATACACTGCCCCCCCCCCCCCCACCCCCCCCCACCCCCGGCCACCCTCAGCACCTCCTGTCTTTTTTCGATCGTCGTCTACAATGGTAGCAGTGTTTTGCTTGAGCCGTAGCCATTAGCTTTTGTGGAGTGGAGAATCTATAAAACAACGGTGTTGTGTGAGCAAGGACCATTCAGCGTCGCCGGCGAATCCAAACAGTTGTAGAGCGTTGTTTTGCCAGTAGTACACAGGCTAAAAGCTTGTCAAACGGCAGTCTCTGACCATGCGTAATTTCAGATCAAGAGAATAAGAGCCATTAAGAGGAAGACAAAAAACAAGAAAGGCTCAAATAGAATGTACTATTAAGTGATCACTGAACACACACACACACACACACACACACACACACACACACACACAAATCTCCTAAAACAGCTTTTAAACTTTAACCTTGCTGCAAGCTATTCATTGTTAACGTGTGGGTGTGTGTGTGTGTGTGTGTGTGTGTGTGTGTGTGTGTGTGTGTGTGTGTGTGTGTGTGTGAACTTATTGCACATTATTTGCAATGTTTCCATACATTCTAATGCATTTTGTTATTATTGCATATGCATAATTTTGTGTGTGCTTGTGTTCATCAGGCTTGTGCCAATACGCGATCAGATCGTATATTGGCAATTGAAGGGATGATCGACAATTTGTTTTTCCTATGCCAATATGGATTTTTACCTAACGTACTATCAGAAGATCTATAAACAGAGCGCACGTAGACTCTGTCTGAACAGCGCTCTGCCTCCTTCAAAATAAGTATTTTAAGATTATTTTGACTCTAAAACCCCGGATATTTTCAATGTCCTGCTTTGCTGAATGTGCACATGCGCCGAAACAAATGTGTATGTATGTGTGTGTATAAGTGAGTGTGTCAATGTGACTGTGCGTGTGTGTGTATACACAAGTGCGTGAATTTGTGTGGTATGTTTATAGTCTTTTCATAAAACCAACCTCTATTCAACCAAGGGCAGAATATTGCTGGGTATTTATCTTTCGTAACCTGGTTCAAGTGGAGGTTAAGTAAGCCGTTGCTCATCTCCACTCTGTTCACCTACATATATTTTGTTCTCCTGCGTCAGTCCCATGTAATTAGAACTGCAATTTATATTAACCACCCACCAACTGCTGTCTTTGAGGTAATATGTTGAAATATATTATTTATGGACCGGCTCTCGTATGCAAAATGCATGGCTCTCATTTTGTTCATTTCAAATTCCAATCACCCGGGACGTACAAACTGAAATGAATTATTAATATAGCAAATAAAGATTAGCATTGTAATAGCTGTTCAAATAGCCATATAGTAGTAAGCTCCAGATTCATAGACAAATATCGTCCTTGACTCAATTAAAACTCTCCACCTTGTTGACAGCTTTGTATAAATGTGAAGATTTGATATCACATAAACATGGGGAATGATTTCTTAATTACAACAAACATATAAAAAAGTATAATGTATGTTTGTACATAAAAAGGCAGTGCACACTGTTCCTTGTGTAGAGAGTATATGAGTTAATCCCATATGGTTCAGTAGTAAAACAAATGCCTTTGAAACAGAGATTGCAGGATCAAATCTGTTAGCGCTGCGTATAGAATGAAATACGTTATCTGGTTTGGCTTAAGTGAGCCTGAACATAAATACAATTATCTTCTTTTAACAAGATACGTATCATAATCAATTTTTTATTGTTTCCACAAGATATCTTGCAATTATGAGATAATGTCATGTTTTTCACGATACAAGTCTCATAATTCGGAAAAACATTAATGTACATTTTCCCAAATGAAAAGAAAAGCCTCCATGTAAATGAGTACATTGGATTTTTTTCTCTTTTTTGCGGAGGTTCCAGCAATAAGGTAAAGGAATTGGAACAAGTGGAGGCTTCATTAACAAACCATGCAGCCTACAGTGTTATGCAAAAAAGTATCAACTCAAAGAAAAAGGAAGAGCATATGAGCATATGCTGTCTGTGGGCCTTCCCTGGACGAGTCACAAAGCTAATTTATCATTGCATGCAACTTCAAGAAGCCTAAGCAACGTATTTATTGTATATATAGGCCTATGATAGGTATTTTTCTCAATCTCCTTTGTCATTGCAACTCGAGTATAGAAATCGGTATGAATATATATCCACACACTGTGCCACAACAGCCTTTAACTAAATAAATCTAACGTTTATTTTTGATTTGCTTTCACTAAGCGTGTTTAGCCTCTCAAATCGACCGTTTCATTTCATGAAAGGTCATTGTTGTATAATGGGCCTCACATCATGACAATATGTACAATTAATTTGCATATATACAGTAATATAAAGAGTCATTTATAATCATGACAGGTATACACACTTGCCTGCATTTTATATTCCATAAGGAATGTTTAAGACACAAGCATGACATACATTAAGTCAGAACATCCATCCAAGCACCAAATAGGCTTGGGGAAAATAATGGTTGACTTAAAACGTCATTATTATTAACACAGCATCCTTGGCACCTAAACTAAACATTCATGAGATGCAACGGCCAATTTGGAGTGCCAGGCAAAAAAGGTAATAGCAAATCAGCAAAAAGCAACTATAGCTGCACGGCACAATATTCAGCCCAGGCTGGTAGATAGGCATGTGAGGCCAGACTAATTGGCAGGACACTCCATAAGGTTCACTAGGTGGCATGCCAATGGCACACTCACAAACTCGAGTTCTTGAGTTAACTGAAACACTAAGGACAGCGGCTCTGCAAAGCCGTAGAGGCTTGGGTCTCGGGCTTGAGAGTAAAAATGAATATATTCTCTCTCTCTCTCTCTCTCTCTCTCTCTCTCTCTCTCTCTCTCTCTCTCTCTCTCTCTCTCTCTCTCTCTCTCTCTCTCTCTCTCTCTCTCTCTCTCTCTCTCTCTCTCTCTCTCTCTCTCTCTCTCTCTCTCTCTCTCTCTCTCTCTCTCACACCCACACACACAGATGAGTCTTAGGCCGAGAGGAAAGGAAAAGGCAACATTGAGGAACACATGAGGACGAGGGGAAGGAGGACAGAGGAGAACAGAGAGAAGAAACACCATGGATAAGGGAACTATATAAGTGGTACTGGTAAGTGGATACACGACTCCACCCCAATAACTGACCCACACCTCTTTTGTCTTGCCATTAAACTACATCGACAAAGCAGCTTACAATTGCTGCTAAATTGCTACTTTCTTGTTCCCCAAAAATATTCTTAGACCCTGCAAAAGTGCACCTTCTGCGTAGCACCATTTGCTTAAAACACTGTAGCGCGAGCACCGATAAGCTCTGTGATGTGACAGCAGCGATTTAATAATACAAATCTAGTGTCCCCTCGCTAATCTTCCGGGAAAAATCCTTGAGGAAGCGCACATTCACACCAAGGAGCTTACAAGACATTGCAGACGACAGTTGCGGACAAGTTCCAAGTTCCCCTGACAAACCAATCCATGCAGCTTAACATTTCACACTTCTGTTTAAAAAGACTCTATAAAGCCAGCGAATGTAACGTGGCCATGAGGTTTATTGTTTGTTTTTATTCACTGTTTGAAGGAGCCTTCCTGAACAATACATCCTTGCTTCTTCTTTTTTTTTTTTAAGAGTTTACTTTAAATGAAAACGCCTTCTTGAACATATCACTGTTTATAGTCCCTGGACTTTTCTTTTCTTTCCTATTTTTTTTGTAGTGCTGGTTGGCAACCTTGCTCATTCGAACGAGATGTTCTGCTGAAATGTTATCATTGTAAACGCTTTACCTTTAAATGTGTCCCAACACATGCTCCCTTCTAAACACGTGTTGTGTGAGCCCTGCCATTACTTACGTGTTTATATGAAACATGGTCTTTTTCAAATATTAGTGTTAAATCATTCAAATGATTTCCAATAGTACTCCAATAGTGATGCAGAGGTATAAAAGGTATTCATATATTGCATTAGAAACAACATAATTCTTCATATTAAAGAAAAGGGACACCAAACGAGCAAACACACACACACACACATGCTAGCCACAGTAGTGCTATTTCCTTTCTGTTGAGTCTGGTCGTCCCACCACGTGCCATGAATATTCATCGCCAACATTATTTATGTGGAAACAAGGCTAACGATTATTTAATTGGTACGTTCAGGAAATTTGACTTTGATGAATAATGTTCCAACATAAAAGACGTGCTTTATGTTAGCGGAGAACAAGCTGGAGGGACTGGGAGACTATAGCCACCGCCCAGGGGACTTGTAAAGTGGAGAGAGATAAACAGGCTACCCCACAACCCAACAGATTTGACAATAATCGTAAGAAGGGGATTTCCTTTGTCTGAGGGAAACGAGTCATGTGCCATAGACAAACCCACCGAAGAGCTCAATCGATGCTCTGGAGTCTCCAACCTGAACAGTGGGTGGATAAACAGCAATGTGATCTGGATTGCTGTCAGGTGTATTTTTTGTGAGAAAGTTGTACCTTAAAAAGTAACGAAATGCCGCTGGTCAAAGACAGAGTTAGAAAAAAAACAATCAAATGTAGGCCGAATGGGAGAGTAACCTTGCACGTCTTTCTTCAGAACCAGAAGACACTCGTATTTCTACACATATATAGAAAATACTAGGTCTAAAAGCACTCATGATACCACCAGAGAGAGGTGTTGCCAGAGTGGATACTAGCAGAGATTGATGTTGTTACACTCCCCGTGGCAGCAGCAGCAGTGGCTGGATGATGCAAGGTGTTTCATTACTCTTTAATGTTATACAGGTTCAACAGCTACAAGGGGCATGGTGGGGGCATTTTCGCTAAGTGCTGTGTTTAGAAGATGCTGATAATGTCTGCTCGGTAAAAAATTGCCCGGGGAAATCTGTCAGTTGCCGGATGCAGGATGCAGGATGTTTCTCCTCCTGCTGCTTGGGATTGGTGACTGACTCGCCAGACATTTGTTGCGTAGATTACACACACCTGATATCCAAGGATTTGCATACATCTAAATTTTAAACGCCAGCTTTTTTAAGAGGACAAATGTGTCCCAGAAATGCTGAATATGTTGTGTATCATTTTGTTTACATTTTGTTGGCAAATCCACAAACGACACAAAATCAGACTACGATTGCAACGTAGACAAATATTTCATGTGGACATTATAGCGATATCATATAGATGGTAGTGCCCTGCTTATTACATCCGCCACTCCATCAAAAAACATTTTACCAGCCTGTTCTGGCAACAGCACTGCATGGTGCAGATATCCAACTGTCTAAAAATTGGTTATTAACTTGTGGTACGCATCTTCAAAATATACTGTAGTCTAGATCACGAACAACACAAAAAGAGAGGAAAAAGGAGAAGCTGATGTGGTTTTAGGGAGCACATCCTAATTATTTAATGTGCAAAGCAATCAGTCCCATGTTGGCCATTTAGTGCTTGCCTTCAATACATTGTCATTGTTTGGCTTGAGGGATGGAGTCTCAATGCTCCCTCTGTTGCATAGCAATTAGCAGAGAAAAGACAGCACCATAGTCCTACTGATTCCCCTCACTGGATTTTAACATTTAGTTGCATGCAAGCTGGTGTTATATCAACTCAAACTATGTAATGTAAAGAAAGTGATTGCCTTCAGAATTGATCAGAATTAAATTTGATATTTATTTTCCTTTCTTCTTTTTGTTCTTGTCAACACCCTTTACTCCATCCCTCTAATAAAACAAAATTCAAAGTTAAAAAATTATTAAGAAAGTAAAGTGGTGAAATCCTCCTTGAACTTTTTAACCTAACCCAGATTCACCTAAGCACACAAAAGTCTTTAAAAAATGTTATCTGCATTGGATGCTGCTACTTTGTATTACATTTATTCAATCCCTATTTAAACTATAAATTAATGCTACAAAATTCCTGCCACTTGGGCTGAATGATATGGAGGAATTATACAAATAATCTGAGCGTAATCCTACACACAATCGATATGGAAATCCCAGTATCTATTCATTAATTATAAATCCCAGTTGAAAGAATTCACAGAGGGTTGGATGGATTGCAGTGTATGGTAATGTAAGAGCGCTACAAAACCAGAAGACTGGAGAGGAGACAGAGACACTCAATGGTATTCCTCACTTAGGTTCAAAAGACTATGAACCTATAACAATTTTGTTGTATTGGTTTTTGAGTTACTTGTGCAGTGCATATTTGTACACTATTTGTATAAACATATTGTTTGAGTTAACAAAGGTTGTAATGAGTGCTGTGTGGTATACACATATAGACCCACATAGAAAGCATTGAGCAGGGGCAATGCAGGCTATGCGTTGCCTTACATCTTGCCCCTGCCTTCCTCTCAACCAGAATGCACACAGCAGCTGTCAACTGAATCCCCTGAAGGCTAGATAGAGATGGGGAGGAGTCTTTCACTCTCACTGTGTTCATCACTAAGAGAAATAATGTAACCTCTCTTCTGCCAAATCTCTCGAAACACATTTATAAAATAGACTAGATTAAACGTGTGCAACAGCATCCTGTCTGGTTTAACCATCAAAAACACTCAATAAACAGCCAATATGCTCAAAACACAGTTGCTTGCCTGCTAACAAACACCTGAGGCCACATTACCCTTGTCCTCCATGACCTCTGCTGGTGCTCCCAGTGAAATACCTTCGCTGCACCTGCCTCCTGCCTCTGGACGGCTCTCCCAAATCCCATCTGCCAAACCAACACCCTGTCCCGATTTAAGAAGGCCCTTAAAGCCCACCTATTCCACGTGGCATACACCACTTAATAACTCCACCCTTTTTTCTTTCTTTTTCCTAGCTTGTTTGTTTGTTTTACGTTTTCCCGGAAATTGTCTTTGGGTGTTAAGAAAACCCAAATAGAAATCAAATGTATTATTATTACTATTATTTTTAATCTACATAAGTTTCCACATGCTGCACTCTGCTGTACCCAGTGCTTTGCATTCAACTTAAGGAAATTCAATATTGTAAATTCTTCTAAACTACTTTTCTCAGTCGCACTTTGGATAAAAGTGTTTGCTAAATGACTAAATGTGAATGTAAACTATATGTCTGTAGAGGGGCGGATGTTGGAGAACCCAGAGTAAGCAAATTTGGACTCCAGCTATGCTAAGGCCTTCTTAGTGGTCCACCCGGGCCTATCCAGCCACTGCAATGATTTAAATCTGTATGAAAGAAGCCTCCAACATCATCCCTGTATGGATGAAAGTAATAATATACATTTACAAAAACAGATCGTGCTCATTCGCACTCAATGTACACAGTAGTACAAATATATCACATAACTTCATCCAAGGCAGAAAGAAACTGGTGGCAGCATTGCAAAACCAGCCTTAAGAGGGTTTATGGTGGCGCAGTACAGCACAGTAGTGTTGATTGCATGATTAGCTTAATTGTACCAAGCTAGAACACACAAATGCTTTGATTGGCTCTCAGATTTTAATCGTTTATACTCTTAATTTCAAATCCTAGATTTTTGTCAATGACAGTTAACAACAGGGACGTCAAGTCCTTTGTTAGAAATTAACCCATAAGTAACCCAAATACCCGATTTTAATTAAACTATGATAAAGTGCCGCGGCAGGTGAAATCGAAGCAGTCAACAGTAGACTGCTGCATTTTGTTGTAAAGCTTTTGTTATAATAGGGGCACCAAGAAGAAATCGGTGGTCCGCAGGTTGGAGGAGCTGCTTGTGAGAGCGTCATACTGGTTTGGTAATAGGAAGGCAGAGTGGCAGTGAGAGCCTGCAGGAGGTGGGGTGTGACTTGGCTGGCTCTACTCGTCCACCAGGAGAGTGTTGTTGGTGATGGCTGAAATATTCAAGGATATCCAGGCACAGTCTGAGGGTATCCACCAGTCTTGCCAAAAGAGGTTCACAAAATGTCATGTCACTCACACGTTGGCATGGTGGGGAAAATGGAAAGACGCCTTTTATTTTTATCTGCTTCAAAGTGATTTGTTACTCAAAACAACTCCAGAAATATAATTAAGTTGAGGCATTTGACAGGGGCAGTGCAGTGCTGAATCAGTTTTTCTAATCAAACCAGCACTGACCAAGACACTGAAGAAGAGTAGTGCGAGTCAAGAATAGTTGGATAAATATGACATATGGTGAAAGTAGAGAAACGGATTAAGATACATTATCAATGGGTTGACAGCTTTCAAGCACGGGGCAAACAGAGAAAGGACAAGCCCCATCCCCACACACTCCAGACTCCTTCCCTCTTTGTCCCCTGCACCCCTGCTGTTGACCTTTATCATCCCCAGCACCCCAGCACCCACCTGTACGCAGACCCTCCATCTCCCAGGGGTCTTTGCACTTGCTGGCCCTGTTTGATTTAAGATGATCGGGAGTCACTGCTCACTACAAGCCCCGGTTGAACCATGAATAATGGATCTGCCACAGGCCTTGTTCCCCATGTCCGTCCTCCCCCCCACCCACACCCGAATGCCCTCCACCCCCTCCTTTCCTAAACTGCTCCTGCTGCGACAGGAATAGCCAATTCACCATTAACAACTGATCATTCATACAAGGCTTCAATGCTGTGGCGCTTAGGAAAAGTGGAAAATCGGAAATCAGAGTTTCTTGATGGATAGAGAAGCAGTGGTGATGATGGTTACGGATTTGGCATTTTAGTCAAAAGTGTTTTCTTTATGGTGTTTTAATATATAGTTCCTTGGCGTTTTGAGTTTTAGATCCAGACACGCGGGCCACTGGAATCATTGATTTTGTTGCATCCGGCATGAATACATCCTTTCCTTGTTCACCATGGACCGTCAGGGAGGAACCATGCTGGCCTCATTTCAAGGAAAGTACATTTTTAAGGGGTTTGAACGAGTCGTCCTCTGAGTCTGTCTACGGTACATTTGAAAAGTACACCATGAAGGATATCACTACAATTTATTTCAGAAAAACCCATTGAAGGCGTATGAATTGAGATGTTCATGGATTATAATAAATTTTTCTGAAGTTACATTTCTTTACAATGCATCCACATTGCAATTTTCATGGTGCAATGTTCACTGAACGTTAGTTTTATACCGGTGATACTGAACGTCCTAACTGCTCACATGTAAGACTGCTGGCATTAATGTGCTGTCTCCCAACAGCAAGAGAGCACTAATGGAGACTGTTTCTCGCTAGTCACGTTTATTTTTGTTTGTACTGAAGTGAAAAGCCTTGGAAGGGAAGACACTATCTTAAGCCGGTGTCTAATAAAGAAGCACGCCAAGAAAGTGTTGATGAAGGGTTAATGAGAAAATAAATTGTAAAAAGCAGAGTTCTCGTGGCCACACTGAGTGGTCAACAGGATCCCTAATGAGTAAAGTGCATTAGACTACAGTTGAGTAATGCGGTGTTCGCCACTGTTGTTTATTTAATTTAAATAATTTGTGAGAGCAGCTATCAATTAGAAGGAACCACATCTAAACACCAACTGTCCATGTATAAAGTGTGTTCTCGTACTAATAATCATATTTTCAAGTTTCAATCAAATGGTAATGATAAATCTACATTCTATATTGAATACCTGTTGGAAGGGTGACCAAAGATTTGTTGAATACGGTTTTCTTTTCAAATGTGAACTACAATCCCAACCCTCCCACACTACATTATGTCATTGCTCAAACCTTTGTCCCCAAACCAAATACTAAATTCAGCAATAGGAAAAATGTGTATTGCTTGGCACCTGCCAGGCAAACTGAAGCCCTTTTCATATTTCCGCAAGCATCTGGCTCCATATCAAACATCTAGAACATGTTGCCTGCTTGAAAAACACTGGGCTCTTGGACAAGTGAAATACTGTGAGGGCCACAGGACCAGGCAGGAAGCTGGAGGCTGTTAAGCATTACGAGGTAGCCAAAAGCACCATGAATCAATGGAGGCACATGCCACAGACACACACATACACACAAATGCTTTTAGGAGAAGAAAAAAAGAACAAGACAACCAGAAAAGCTGGAGTGGCTTCAGTGAAAGCCTGACTGAGAAACCGAAATATACACATAGACAACAGCATGCTGGTGGCCCACCAAAGACCACTGACAGGTGACATAATTGTTCTGCTCAAATAAGGATTCAGAAATCATGTTCACGGACGAGTTAATGTATTAAAGTTGTAGTCATGTTACATTTAGTCACGTTATGCCTTTTCATTCTAATGAAATTGCCACTAGTAACAAAAACGTTAACTTGCTAACTTGCCAATAGATGAGTCGACTACAGAGCCTGTAGTTGACCCAGCTGTAGATAATGTCATGTGGGGAATTCAATCGTGGGGTGGCCCACCGCTGTTATCCGTGTTCAAAACAATCCCCCCCAAAAAAATACCCTTATGAGCGTGTTGAACGTTGCTGTATCTGTATAATGTTACTGTAAACATTACAGTGTTTCCCACATCATTTGATTCTACTTGTGGTGGTAGCTGCCAGGGGGTTTCAAATGTTACATAACTAAAATGCAATTAAACGGGAGACGTCTCACGTTTCAAAATGTTCCCAATGGATTAAAATCGCTGTTTAGAGGTGTATCCCACTAACTCTACAAAAGTAAAACGCAGCTCAAGGACTGCATGGCCTATGGAGCTCTGGTGTGGGTGTAATGCGCATAGACAGTATATAATACAGATTTAACTGAATTCTCATATGTGTACCTTGGTGAAACTATCGCAGACCTTTAACGAGTACTCTTTGAGATTAAGACCGTGTATTAAATTAGAGTTTTATGGTATTTCAGTCATCCCTTATAGCAATTTGTGAACTCCGGATAGATTATATTAATGAATTCAGCCAGCCGTCTACTCTGGGTGTTGGTGAGAGAGAGAGCGAGAGAGAATCAATGTGTTTCTCGCAGCTCTACAAGCAAATACGATTTTACCCATTTGAAAAAGAATTATCAATGTATAAGAAACACTATCAGTTGCAATAAAATGAAAAATATAAATGAAAAATGATCCAAGTCAATTATATGTGGGAAACACACAATTTGGAGTGTTTCCACAGAAATTAGGGGGTAATGGGCATATGACAACATTGACATGTGACCAAATGTAAAGGAGGTTACTGTGAATAAAACTATGGATTTCTCTGTGTTTTAACATTGTTGGATATAATTTGAATAATGAACGTACGCAACTCAACCAAATATATAACATGGGTCCAGTCATTTTTATATCTTTGAATGTGGAAATGTAACATATATAATACATTTAAAAAGAAAAAGAATATACTTTTATCCAATAGTTAGCAAAATGGAGATTTGAATGAACAATTTATCCATCACAGAAACACATTCAAACACAAAGATTGAATGGAAAGGTAATCGGCTGATAAGTGGAGCAGGAAGCCCCCATCAAATCAGGTTGAAGGTAGACCGGAGATCTCCTTAAAGCATCATCCACCCGGTAACAAAAACAATGATATTGGGATGGAATAAAAAGGAATTCAGCGTCTCCTCTTGCATAGCAGAATGTCCTGATGCAGATGCACAAGGGGAGTACAAACTGATGCGACATGCTGACCCCAGGATACATATTTTATGATTGAATCAGGCAATGTGCTGTGTTTTTAAAGTACATTCTTAACAGTGGGTGGGAGAATCCTATTCTTTATTTATCTGAACAAAGGCTATGGGATCCAAAACAACAACAAAATGAGACGTTAGAAGGAAACATGTTACACACTGCATAAATATTACTATTTGCTTCAGGAACTCATATATTTTTTGATTTGATGATTAAATTTGTTTGTTTTATATATATATATATATATATATATACATATGTATGTATGTTTTAGGGGTGTCCTCGATTTTGCATAGATTCATTGTCAGGCCGGACCCATCGTTGACTGATCGTCAAATCATATATATTTTAATATACCGTAATTTCCGGACTATAAGCCGCTACTTTTATCCCACGCTTTGAACCTTGCGGCTTAAACAATGACGCGGCTAATTTATGGATTTTTCCCGCTTTCACAAGTTTCTTGCCGTCAAAAAACGGAGCAAAAAAGAAAAACATTCTGTGACGGTGCTCAGTTTTTTGGCGGCGTGAAGCTTTCATTTGACCAATGAAATTGCCGAAGGTGAAACAATGTAACTTTTTAGTTTACTGTTTAGATTAAATCGAGCGCGCTCAAACTTCCCGTCATTCTGATTACGGTAGTCATTTTGTCACCCTCATCATGGCAAACACACGGCGATCGATCTGGCTGTTGCGAAAGGAAATAGAGCTGCTGCACGGGAGCTTGGTTTTAATGAGTCGATGATAAGACGTTGGAAAGCAGCGTGAGAAATTGACTTAGTGCAAGAAGACAACTAAAGCTTTCAGAGGGAAGAAAAGCAGATGGCCCGAACTAGAAAATGAGCTCGAAGACTGGGTCAACACACAGAGAGCAGACGGCCGAGGTGTTTCAACTGTGAAGATCCGACTGAAAGCCAAAACAATCGCCACGGCAATGAAGTTTAAGGATTTTAGAGGTGGACCATCGTGGTGTCTCAGATTTATGAGACGTAAAGGCCTGTCAATCAGGGTACGGACGAGTCTGTGTCAGCAGCTCCCTCCCGACTACGAGGAAAAAGTTTCAAACTTCCGCAAATTCACTGATGCAAAGATAGCGGAGCATTCCATTGGCCCGCACGACATCATAAATATGGATGAGGTTCCTCTGACGTTTGACCTGCCTCTCACTTGGACTGTCAACAGGAAAGGCGAATCATCCGTCACGCTGAAAACAACTGGGCATGAAAAAACGCACTTCACCTGTGTTTTGAGCTGCACGGCATCGGGAGAAAAGCTTCCACCGATGGTGATTTTTAAACGCACGACGATTTGTTTTGTTAATAGCCGTGTTTCGTGTATAGTTCATTTGTTTCAATGTACCTGCGGCTTATAGACATGTGCGGCTTATTTATGTTCAAAATAATTGTTTAACAAAAATTCAGTGGGTGCGGCTTATATTCAGGTGCGCTCAATAGTCCGGAAATTACGGTATGTGGCTCATTGATGCCTCATTTTGGGTGACTTTTGCTTGAATTACATGCTTGATAATAATCAATTGGCATATCAGGGTTTCCCACAGTTGCCTATACGTGAGGCGCAGCGCCTCCGCTAAATAGCTGACCGGCTCAATGAACTAATTCACTTTTTACAATATGACGACAATGTGCGTGTCCATTCATTTCAGTATCTACATTAAATTTGACACAGCTTGCATTTGACCTTTTTTCGATCATATTTAATGGTCTTGAAATGCTGCCAAACCTTTGAAGTTTTTCCTGATATTGTGTATCCTTCTAGACTAATGGTCTAGAATGTGCTCTACATTGAAAATAAACAATAGGGACATTTATTGAAAGAAAACCCTAACACAGAAAATTGCACACAGAAGACAATTACCCACCCCCACAAAGAAAACAAGGTATAACTTATAGGCTTTTCCTTCTAGAAGCCAAGCAATGCTTTGATATCACTCATTTAGCACCCCACTACTCCCAATGGAATACCCTACTGGTACAAACGCACAATAAAAAGGTAATATATATGTATTTAAATAAAATATAGTAGTATTAACATTGGTATTAAATACATCCACCTCAAGTCTGAGAAGTTGTGATTGATCAGCTGTCAAAAATCGATTATAAAGCTATGGAAGCAGCGACGATGACACTTGTTGTCAGAGGTGTGCTGCGGTGCACCATGCTACTCTGCATGCTCGGGAAAAGCTGTAAATCCCCAAGCATACGCACACACACACACACACACACACACGTACACTTACACAGAGGAAATGATGCATGCTGCACTCTGCACTATGCCTACACTTGCCGCCAGGCTTTAGCACTTCATTGGCCTGGTGTTCAATATATTCTCCCCCACCTCCTCTAATAACCAAATGGCCTTCCTCTCTGAATCAAAGCACCATAGACATGGCCTGAAAACTAATCATCTGAAGACTTACCTCACATCAACCTCCCCCCCAACCCACCCGTATCACATCACTATTCATCCTGGTAACTGACAAAGAACCTTTCCATCTCCTTCCTCCCTCGGTCTCCCCCATTGTGTTTTACCCAGTCACGTTGCTTTTTACAAGATCATTCTGGGCACAGCAAAAATGTCAGGGCACTCAGAGTCTGGCTTTTGCTCCTTATTAACTTCCCCGTGATATAGGTTCCCTCGAAGCAACGCACGTTTTAACAGTTTCAGTCAGCCAAAGTCAAGCAGGGTAATCAATCAACTAAATGGTACAAATATCACGGGTACAAGAAATAAATTAGTCAAATTAAATACGTAAATCTATGAAACTATAGAAAATCTGCAGCCACTGTGAATGTCTATGTGTCCAACATATTACAATCCCCGCTCTTATTGGAGTTTCTCGTTCACTGTTATCAACGACAAAAGTAAGAGTTGATCAATTCTGCTGCAAATTAGGTCGAAAAGTAGGGAAAAATAAAGAGGAAAAGTGACAGACCAAACCAAAGGCCCAAAAGATGACGGAAAAGCTGAAAAACTGAAAACAAAACAGCCACAGCATCTATTCATGTCATTTGTCCACAAATCCGTTGGTTTGGCAACTGTTCCAATCACAGCTGAGGCTGGGAGCCACAGTGGGCTGCAGGCTTCTCAACCAACCCCCCCGGCTCACAAGTCTCGCTAAGTATCGCACAAAGCCTATTGTGATGCAGGAAAACGGAGACCACAACCATTGTAATGCTAGCCCAGCCACACATGCACACACAAACACGTACGTGCGCACGCCAACGTACACACACAGTCAATTGCACACATGGTTGCTTAATCTCTTCAAAGATATGAATCACCACTACAAATCCCAGCATGTCCCCAGATTAGTAGTGTGTGCATGCAGCTGGCACCCTTCAAAACAAACAACAAACAGTCACATGTCATGAATCCAAGTCAGGTAGACTGTCTAAGCAATGTGGATATTCATGGGGGGGTTCAAACTGTTAAATTATATATAAATAAAAAGAACACACAAGAAGAACACACACACACACACACACACACACATAACACACAGTCATTATCGCCATGACAATTACATCTTCCAGAAAGTCAGGCCTTGAGTTTGATTTAAATTATACCTTTTCGCCTCGAGGAACAGGTGGCCCTGCCCTCCCTTGTCTCTTAGCTAATAAAAGCAGCACTTTGAAACCAAGTTACTAAAGGAAAGAATGGGCGCAGGTGACACTAACCGTCTTTTAGTGTATTTTGTTCATTGAGTTTTGGTCTCAAGGTATCTTGCAACAGTGTTACTTTGAATGTTATTTTGAGTTCATTACTTTGGTATTTTCGTCAATTTGTTAAGCTTTTCAACCCCCCCCCCCCCCCCCCCCCCCCCTTTCTTCTCTGCCCAGAAAGATGAACAATAGAGCAAAATAAGTATCTTGAACCTAAAGCTAGCACACGCGTACACATTTGTCACACACAGACCTAGCGTAGGAACCTAACGAACCGCTGGGAAATTAAATAGACTATGCTCTGTGACAATCTCTGGACAACCCCAGTTTTTTTCATTTCAAGTTTGTTCGAGGGTCGAGAACCATAATGATTTGTGTATTGTGTAACTATTGTAATGCAATGTCATCATATCAATGTACAAATATTGCTTTGAAAAGAAAACCACTCTCTGCCTTGGGTTGGGTAGGGTCAGCTGAGGAGAGAACAAGGTGTGGCTTAATGTGGGGGGGGGGGGGCGAGCGGAGAGGGGTGGGGGGTGAGCGGAGAGGGGTGGGGGGGGGGCTTGATGTGTTTTTTTATTACTCCGCTCTCACCAGGGGGCAGGGCCGTCTGGTGCCAGCCAAAAGGGTCCTGGGGTATGATTTCCTCCACCCCCAGCCTACCTGGAAGCATTTCTGAGTGAGGAAGCTAATTAACCCCTACCTGCTCCTGAAGTACCTGTGTGTGGATTAATTCACAGCAAGCTGGATATAAAATATTTCTCCTTCAAAACAATAAGAATGTGTCGATAGTAGAGTATGCATGAGGTGAAACATCGTGTTTTAATCCTCTGTTTGCGATGTATAATGCTACAATGTCATTGCAGTGTTGGGAGTGTTGCTAACCATGTCTTCCCAATTAACATGCTAAACTAGAACCCCAAATCTACCATGAAACATTTTTCTCTGTAAAAGTGTTCCCTTTCTTTTAAGTGCTTGGTGTTTTTAAGGAGTCGCATCTAAAGACTACTTTCTTTCAATCCTGATGGACAATAAATACAGAATCATATTCTACTACAACATGGGGTTAGTAGAGTAGAGTAGAGTCAGATGTTTAGACAGAGGTGCTGACCGAGCAGGAAGCTACACAGGACAGTGTCTCCAGACACCAGGGTTAAGTCAGGTGTCCCTGTGTCATCACTGCGGACACACTTGGACATTATAAGTCTGACAAATGGGGGTGACTGTATGTGTGTGTGGCTGTAATGAATGGAAAAGAGAGAAATGTGAACAGAAAGTCAACAGAAAGATGACGAAGACCACAAAATTGGTGTTTGTATGTGTGTGAGTGCATCATCATGCCAGCCAGATTGTTTTGCATCACTGTATTTGTGTGTGTGCTTGCATGTATGTGAATGCACGTGCGTGTTTCAATGTCTGTCAGTGTGCAGTGAGTATGTACACCACATACGAGAGAGAGAGAGAGAGAGAGAGAGAGAGAGAGAGAGAGAGAGAGAGAGAGAGAGAGAGAGAGAGAGAGAGAGAGAGAGAGACAGAGAGAGAGAGACAGAGAGAGAGAGAGAGACAGAGAGAGAGGAAACACTTTCTTATACCACACTTTTCTTATACCTTTCTCACTGTAGTATGCTGCTGGTCACTGTTGGGGTAGCTCATGGCCATGTCGCACAAGGCCTGAATTCAATGCTTTCTCTCCCCATGAAAAATCCTGACTTCCAAATAAGCCAACAGGCTAATTTGAAGCACACTTAAGCGCATGAAAAAGCTGTACCCATCGATTTCCATTAATTTAATTTAATGTTATCTTAATCGCCATGGATTTATGACGGAACTCTCCAGAGATGCTAAACATTAACACGCTGCATTTAGATCAAAGACGGATAGAAAAGAGGAATTGCCCTGTGAAAATATTTTGAGCTCATAGGTCCACAGAGTTGTGTATGGATCCTTACCAAGAGGTTTATGGTCCAAAAAATACATAATTCCACCCCTTCTCGCAATGGAACACCCGTTACACACACACACACCGCCAACCGCCCCCCCCCCCCCCCCCCATTAATACGAATGCCTGTTCTATATGGAAGAACGGGTGTTGTTCTGGTAGATTGACCGTGTTAGCGCCCATTTGTCTGGGACACGCAGAGCGACAGCTTCAGTTGGCCGGTAAAGACGGAGTGGTGGCTGATGGATGCCCGGGCGTAATCTGTGATGCGGGGCAATTACTCAGAGAGAGGCTGGCCCCCGGAGGCCATGTTGGAGCCCATCGATAGAGATAAGGCTGATGTGCGCTCTGTCAGTGCAATATAACTAAGGGGGAGGAACAGCGGGAGGAGCTGTCTGAGTTTGTTGGTTTGTTTGTCTGTAACATTTTCTTTGTATCATTAAGCAGTTGAGAGCGTTTGAAAAATATTTGAAACTTTATGTACCTTCATTTTGAATTGATTCATTTATATGTATAGGTCTTTGTCCAGTAATAGATGTAAACACGCATCTTTGGTTCATATTAAATGGTATCCCCAAACCCATAGTTGCTCATTCTAGGGCCAGCTGTGAATATCTTTTAAATAACCTCCATCATCAGTCCTGTTCAGGTCGTTCACTAAACATACCAATATGCAAAGATTGCTTCAAACCTGTGCAAATGTAATGAGTACAAATGTATCCTCTCATACCAGGGTCAGCTTTCAAACGTGTGCATGTAGGTGTTACTGTTTCTAGCATACAGCATGCAATCCCCATTAACCATGCACATGTCTAACAGGGCGGAGAGTGTGTGCATTTGATCCCGCAGTCTGTTAAGGGCTGTTTTGGTTTGGTGTGTGTGCATGTGTATGTGTATGTGTGTATGTGTGTGTGTGTGTGTGTGTGTGTGTGTGTGTGTGTGTGTGTGTGTGTGTGTGTGTGTGTGTGTGTGTGTGTGTGTGTGTGTGTGTGTGTGCATGTGTACACTTTGCCTTGAAAGAAAACTACTACCATTAGTAAAGAATGTACGACTACCCCCCCGAGGTTGCCCCCCTATGCATTATTCAGCAAAAAGCATGAAAACTTTCAAATTCTGATCCCCAGTTTTGCTTGTTTGTGTGTGTGCTCCACAGAGTGGGACAAGCACTGAGAGGAAGGAGCACACAGGGTGTTTGATCAAACTGGAAAACTTACATAATTCAGGTTATTAATTCATGAACGTATCCATGGTTAAGTAAAGCACAGCAGTTTCGCTTTGTGACTTCTCCCAGCTGCCCTGTGTCACTAGAACCACGGCACTTTCCACTTTTCTCTCCAAGGCACCGGAATTATGAACTTAGAAAGAGCATCTTAGATCCATGCTCTCAGCAGTGAGTTTACCCAGAAAGGCCTATCTTGTGATATTGCTTTTTGGAGAATGGAAGGATTATCCAAGTCCAAAGAAAGACTCATTTCATGCTTCTCACTTCCACCAATTATTGGAAATCCGACAGTTGTTTTTATTTGTGTTAGTCTAGAGAAAGTGTATTGAATGTTCATGCTTCATACCTCGTCTATAAACACTTTCCCTGAGCTCTTTTGTGTCACTCTCTAGTCTCTAACCAATCCTACTCAACAGCTCTATTTGGAGGACATGCACCACATTTCCTTTTCCTTTTTATCCAGCCTGATATGAGTGCGTACCTGCTATTGTCTAGAAGACATTTTACATTACATTGACATTTACCCATTTAGCAGACGCTTTTATCCAAAGTGACTTACAACTGAGTCTGAGAACAATCAAAGCGTACAATCAAAAATGACGCAGAATGCTGCTCAGTATGCAATGTCAATTATTCAAACCGTGGATAAATTGCCAGAGAAGGAGGGTTAGAAACTGAAGACGAGAGAGAAACAAAAAAAAAAGAACAGCGTTGCCAAACCCCGGCATTATTTATTCACAGAAGGCCAAGTATGTAAGTAGCAGTCCCTGTTTACAAGTGTTGCTCAGTTTGGAGTGGGACTCAAGGAGCAGGTCTCAAGCCAATAGCGATGCTCACACCAGCAGCTCCGGAAGGGCTTACACTCTCCGGTAGGCACGCTATTGGCCAGCTGTTGAGGTAACTGAAGCTTTTTTTTCAAATATGATTAACATAATTGGAGGAATATCATTAATAACCCGGCATCTGGCTACCATGGGTTTTATATAGGCCTAAACATCGCCATATTAAATGGTAGGCAATTATTCGTCATTACCCAAGACTCTTCAAAGTGAAAAAAAGAATTGTAAAGCTAAATATGTAGTAAATGATGTCCTGGTATGGTCAAGTTAGTGATTACAATTGTAATTATATTAAATAAATTGAAATTCACTGTGACTAACAATAATTGGTGGGTTTGTACTTTAATTGCCATGGTTTCATAGTATGAACTGTAAAGCCACTTCCTCCAGTCAATAGGTGAAATTGCCAGTGAAGATAATAATAACTAGCTGTTGAGACCAATTCAAAGAAATGATAAATCCCTGCTCTGATCAGATACTGTTTAAAGTCAATAGCACAGGGAGAATGGGAAGGATGTTTAAAATAAACGATTACTTAAATAAAAACAAGTGTTGTTTGTATCATAATGATGTTAATGACATTAATGGCAATTTGTGTAATCATAATGCTATTTTAACCTTATTTTACAGCATAAATGCACACTTTCAACGGTCTGAATCTCACCACCAAGTATCGGCCAGGAAAGAAGAAGAGTTTGTTGGTGAGGTTGAACCTGTATCAGCACGACCAGCTCAGAGATTGGCATTCTATCATAAATCTAATTTCAGGGATTCTTCCTGTCAGAGAGCATCTCCAGTCTGAGCAAAAAAGCGTCATTGCTTGCAGTCAGCCGGTGATCTCAAATAATACAGAGGCATAAATACATCAGATATTGCTGTCAAACACAGTGAATATCACAACATCACAGTCCCAGGTACCAAAGTCACATTGAGGAGCAAAGGCATTAAATTAACTCCCATGGCATGCAATGAAATGACCGCAAAGCTTATTCTCGCATGGGTAAATCTGGGAGAAAGCAAACAAAACAATATGATAATAAGTTATTCTTCCGCATCAACTCTAATCCCTTGTTTATTTTAATCATTTGCAGACAAAAAGGCAAATCCTCCTTTGCGTGTGTGTGTGCTTGTGTGTATGTAGGTGTGCAGTGCGCTTGTGTATGTAGGTGCGTGTGTTTAGGTAGGTGAATGTGTGTGTGTGTGTAGGCACAGGTGTATGTGGGCGTGTGTGTGTGTGTGTGTGTGTAGGCATAGTTGTATGTGGGCGTGTGTGTGTGTGTGTGTGTGTGTGTGTGTGTGTGTGTGTGTATGTGTGTGTGTGTGTGCACGCGTATGTGTTTGCCTGCGTATGTGTGTGTCGTCCTCCACATTGGAGTCATAAAGTCCTGGAATGCCAGCCATAAAATATGGCAGAACCCTTTCCTTCACCTATACTGTGGCAACCTTCATTGCTCCCAAACTGACACAATGACAAGATGCCACCTGCACAGGAGCTGTGCCAATATTTTCTTGATTTTTTTTTTCTTTTATTCCAAATTGTAAGGAAGTGTCTCTGTGAACCGTGACAGTCAGGTGAAAAACGGCCTGTTTACAAAGTAGTTCTGCCACCCACTCATTGAAGGGGGAAACAAAGACCTAAACCTGCAGCCTACCAACTAGATACAAGGTCTGGTTCGCAACCCTTTCACGCACACAGAATCTCGCCTCCACAAGATAATTGCTAGTAATACAAAAACTAAATATCCACCTTGCCAGTGTGTTTATTTTGTCCAGGAATGGACTCCTGAATACAGGATTCACTCATACTTCTTTGTTTTATGGTGAAGTGCAACAAAATTGCACAAACACTTCATCACTATTATCATACAAAGATTTCACATCAGCCACTCAAGCTAGGGGGTGCAGCCAATAGAAAACTACCACTCTGGAAGCTTCATACTTCTCTTATTTTACAGAGGATATACCCGTTGTATATAAAACATATACTCCTTTGAGTATTCTCTGTGAATTATTGTTCATCTTTTACCTTGTTATTCTGTCTATTTCAGGTAAAACCATTTATTAGCCTAAATTTATTAGACTAATCTGCAGAGAGAAACAGAATGTGAACTTGCGAAATCAGGATGATCTCACGAAGCAGACATTATGATAATCACCTGGATTGGTCCTCCATGTTGGGAGAGTCATAAAATCACTAAGGGACTTTAGTTTAGACACCAACGATGGTAGTGGTGGTGATAATCACATAGAAATGCATTATATATTTGATGTACAGTATATTTTGGAAGCACGTTGCTTACACTCGCCCCTACTGCCAATGGAAAATAGGGCTGCACAATTAATTGCATATTAAAATCATGATTTGGGATCTGAAATTGGCTAATCGTGAAAGTTAAATTAGTTTATTACGAATACAAAAGACAAAAATGTGTAAACCAGAAATAAATATGATTTTGTAAGACTGCAACATTAAAATCTAATTACAAACCCTTACACCTTATTTTTAGTAGGCACTACAGAATATTACTTGAATCCATAATCTCTTAATCGCAATGAATAATTGTAATCACAGTACTTGGCAACAAAATAGCAATTATCATTTTTGTCATAATCGTGCAGCCTTACTGGAAACACTTTACAATTGATGTCTCATAGTTTCCCACACACATAGACTGTAGAATCAACGGTTCCAGGCCACCAGTAGCACCCTGGGGGCAGTCAGGGGCATTGGGTCTCTTGCTCAAGGACATCCTCTCCTCCCCAGGGATCAACCTCCCCAGTTACCCTATGACCCCCTCTGCTCCACCTCCTTAGTTACTGACCGTATAACATACTGTGTGTGTGTATGTGTGTGTGTGTGTGTGTGTGTGTGTGTGTGTGTGTGTCTGTGTGTGTGTGTGTATGCGCACGCATGTACGGGTTGAGGCAGTAATAAAGGGCAGAGGTCTTTGTAAAGTCACCTGACAGGTCCAGATCAATTAGCTCATCTAATAAGTCTCCTCCCTGTTATCCTAGCAACCTCTTCTGTTGTGTAGGCTGCTCTATCCATCATATTTACAGCCTCAATACTGCCATCTGTCACCTCATGACCCACCACCACCCCTGCACACTCTTTACTGCTCTGTTCCACTGTCTACCTTATTTTCTCTCATTCCCCATGTTTGTGAGTGCCTCGCTCTCCCTTAGACACTACATTAGTTTTCCAGCTTGGTGAATGGTAATCAATGTTTCCACTATGGAGAACTTGATTTAAAATAATTCACAGTATTGTATTAGGTGTGTGTGTCTGTGTGTTTGTGTGTGTGTGCATGTGTGTGTGCGTGTGTGTCTGAGTGTAATTGCATGTGTGTCCACGTGTGTTTGTGTGTGTGCATGTGTGTGTGTTTGTGTGTGCCTGCATGCGTGCGTGTGTGTGTTTGTGTGTGCATGGTTGCAACTGTGTGTGATTAGATGCATTGGTGATTGTGTATGTGTATTTGTTTGTGTGTGTGTGATCAGGCATGCGTGTCATGCTGCCAGCCTGAGACGATGGCAGGGACTGCAGGAGCTCCTCACGATGCGTTCACTTCAATTTTGTAAATAACAATGAGCCTTGAATGGTGTCATGCTCCTCTACACACTCGTTGGACCACAGCAGCTCAGTAAGAAGCTTAGCTAAAAAGAGCAGTGAATATATTCCACATTTGTAGTAATTTACATCAGTATATTAAAAAGATCATTGATAAGACTTGCAGATACGGTCTCAATGAGCTGATGGTACAATGATGGTCTACAGAGGTTTCTGTAGTAGAAATCTATACCTAATTCAGATTTATTACATTTTCTTCATGTTTGAAAAAATGAACAGTAATGTTAGTGTTTGATTTTCTGGGATAATCCAACAAATATTGATAGTTAGATGTTAAGATGTTGAAAGCATGCGTGCATTACAGTGCTATTTAACTGTCTGGCTGCAAAATGACACACACAATGGCATTCAAAGTTACAGCATATGTAAATCATGTGTACTTAACCCATGTCCTCAATGTACCTTGATCACACACGATCAAAGAACATGTGGGATTCAGGCACACTCAAACACCTAGCATGTTGAAGTGCTGAGATAAACTCAGTCTTATTGATTCACTTTCATAACTGAATGATCGCTGTGAAAGCCATTACCGTGAAAATTTTAACTTCTCCATCTACAACATCGCCATTGCTATAATCTGAATAAATTAAATAAAATGTTCATGATGCTTCCTTGTTTCATGAATAAATAGGGATTAGAGTTGATAATAAGGTAATCCACTGAAACCAAGGTCTCTAAAAAGAAAACCAACACACGTAAGCAAAAAAAGGGCAAGTTCAATGATAAGTCGGCTGCGTGCGCACTGCATACCATTGTGTGTCCTCCGAGCTAATTTGCCTCTGAGGCTCAGCTCTCACACATCCAATGTGTGCCCTAAATTGTCTCAGGCCAAATCTATTATCCGACCCTAGGGTCAATAGAGGTCATGGTCCCTTCCCCTTGGAGGTCACGCTACCTTGGCTCAACGTATTATGGAGCCCCGTCTAATTGGAAAATTAAAGCCATTGATTGGCAATTGGGACCTGAGGCCATTCTCACACTTTTCCAAACACCAATTAAAGTAGAATAAATAGCACAAAAAATAAAAAAGGCATACTTCAGAACAATCTCAGACACGTGTATGCACACACACACACACACACACACGCACACGCACACACACACACACACACACACACACACACACACACACACACACACACACACACACACACAAACACAAAAAGAAAGCCCAGGGGCGTAAACTTTAACCTCGACCAAGGTCAGTCAGCAATATTCAGGCTGAAAGAGTACAGTACCCTCTCGGTTACAAATCATATTATCTTGTATCAAGCACACACACAACCCACCCCACACTGCAGAGAATAGTATTTAATTTGTTCACATCGCCTGCGGGGCTAAGGGGGCTCGTACAGAACAAATATGAAGCCAGGTTAAGAATGATTTCATAAATGAAGTTGCTTTGTGAAATAAATTAGCTGTAAAGAAATGCCCAACGTAACTGGTTATTTTTTGAGAGTGAAGCAAATTACGATAGTAATCCAATGAACTATGAAATTACCCCACTGTGATCAAGCTGTGTTCTATGTAAGATTGTTTTATGAATGAAGTGTTATCAGTTATTATTAATAATAATAATAATAATAATAATAATAATAATAATAAAGACTCGAACGGTATGTCGCTGAAGAAATGAATGATGTAAATTAGCTTCACTAGAACTATGTAATGAATCTTGGCAACACGTTTTGGAGGAATTGAGCGGCAGAGCTTGACAATATATCAGGAAACAAATCATCTGACAAAACAGACACTGCACGGAGTTGTATGGAGAACAAGGAAATGACAGAACTTAGTTTTTCTTTTCAGGGTGCCACATGGGTTAAATGTCCACAGGAAGTTAAGTAAAGCAGAATTATTAAATAAGGTTGTCGTATTCATATTCATACATTTAGCCTATAGTCATTTGCCACCTCGATGAAAAAGGGGAAACGGAAAAAAAAGACTGCCAAAAGGTTCATCATTTTTTTCCCTTCTACGATCACAAAATAATGAACCCAACTAAGCCCCATGGTTCATTATAGTCCAACGTGTTTTGCCTTTAGCGCACATGCAGTGGCACGCGTCCAAGTTTCCAGAATGCGTCCTATTGGCGCATCAAGTGGCTATGGTCGCAGGAAACGCTTCCCCGCGCATGCAAAGGCGATTTGCTCCTTCTGTTAGAACACACGCATTGGAATTATTTAGAAAATTATTTGCGTTTAGTCAATTCTTACATGCTTGCTGGTAAGACTGCAAACCAAAGCGCAGGAGCGAAGATTACTTTTATCATATTTTGTAAAAGAAAAAATATATATATATATATTTAGGCGTGGGTATGTTTTTGCCAATAAAATCTTTAATCCATCTATATAAATCTATAGATAAAATGACGTGTGAATTGTTAGGGCAGACTACTATTTGGATTTGAAAGAGCAGTTCATTAGTGCATTCATAGTAGCCTGTGTAGAAATGCACATTGAAACAGTCACATATATGATACATCTTAAACATTTTCAAATTATAAAACAAACCCACCCTTGGTCAAGAGTAGGTAACACTCCTCGGCGACTCTGTTGCGCAAATGGCGACATGTCTCAACAAGTTACATTGTTAAGGCTGTCTTCAATTGCAAATTACTGAATGCACAGATGTAGTGATTCCGAGGAGAGGAGAGGAGGGGGGGTGGGGGGGTTAACAAAGTGCGAAGACGCTCACCATAAACGCACTGTATAATATCGGGTTCCCTTCACACATTTCTAGTGTGCACAATGCTCACACATGCGATAACCGCGACAGCATCAAATCGAAATCCAGTAGGGGTGAAGTCAAAGGCTACGCGGTGCGAGAAAAGCCACCGGGAACTTTCCCCCTTCAAACAAAATTGCAAAAGAACCAAAGTCTTACCTTTTGCCGTCGAGTGCCGGAAACAAACGTCGTTCCGTGGACAAGTTGGGACAAGGGGGACGTGTGCGTCTGGCTTATTCGACCTGCGGTCTCCCAAAAAATGTATACGATTCCCTTTTTTACGTGGAGCAGCTGGAGCGAGGAGCCAGACTGCGTGTCTTGTGTGGAGCCATGCGCTGCTCTTTGGCGCCTCTGTTCTGGGCGCTGCGCGACTAACGGCATGGAACGCCCCTAGTGGCGACGAGAGTAACTGCCATATGATCATTAATCTGTGACGAGAGGGAATAATAGTGATTGGGAAAAGTGGATAATATAATTCATATCTTATCGTGTCGTGTATACACATATTGGAGTGAGAAGTATATATCCAAAAAGTATATATCCAAGTATATATCCAAGAAGTATATATCCAAAATAGTGGTCTGATTTATATATTGAAAGTTGTATTCCCACAGTTCTGGTGTGTGACAATAGTAGGTCCTAGACGTCCAAAGGGCAACTATATAGCACACAAGGCATATACATATACACCGACAAATTGCTTGTGTGTGGGTGAATGCTGTCTTAATGCCTTACTTTAAAAAGAAATACAACGTTTTATTTGGGAGAATAACAGCATGCATATAGTTGAATAGTACATGGCCTCATTATGAGATGCTTCACAAAAACAAGGTATATGGCGATGTAAACACATAAATAATTGTTTTTGTCCCTGGTAAAAATGAATTCATAAATGAATTAATTCCCAGCATGATAATGTATAATTATAATCATTATGATACTCCTACCCTTTGAAGGCAGCACTGTTGCTCAGCTTTAGTGAGAGTCGAGTAAAATGATGATGGACAGAAAAAGAAGTAAGTATTTGGGCTGGTCTTGCATGTAGGCTAAACTGCTGATTGCCATGCGTTTCAGCACTCAAGAGCAAAAAAAGGGCTACATTATGATTTAACCTGAATACGTGTTAAAAGCAGTGGGGAAATGTTGAAAGCTGGCAGTTTGAAGCTTGACTAGGTGTTACTGAATGCCTTGAGTGGTTCCCCTGATAATTACAGCAGAAAAGTGTGTGTCTGCGTGCATGCATGTGTGTGTGTGTGTGTGTGCGCGTGTGTGTTTATTTGAATTGAATTTATTTGACCACATAAGCACATTATGTATATATGTAAAGGAGAGATAAGGTGGGTGGTGGCAGGGGCAGTGTACACACCTTATTGGGTCATGTTGGAACATGAGCTCAGACAGCCCAGATTAGAGGGGGAGGGGGCACAGAGGTGTCGACAGGCGATCTATGTGTGTGTGTGTGTGTGTGTGTGTGTGTGTGTGTGTGTGTGTGTGTGTGATAGAGGGGGAAATCAAAGATGGATTTGCTCAATCCACCTATCAAAGTCATTGGACCTTTGACTTGTGTAAATTAGATAAGAGACCACAATTTATGCCAAAGATCCTGCATGTAGCATATGCAAATCCAATTCCTTGCTGGTACACAGATTAATGCCCAAAAAAAATCTGAGAACATTTGTTTTTATTGTTGTAAAGACGCTCTATAAACAACATACCTTTCTTTTCAATGGATAATGTCATATGAACTATGCATGTTCTTTCACCACCTTGTCAGGTGGCCCTATATCTGCTGTCCCCAGTCTTTTCTGGTCTTTCTTACACTGCTACACAGCTCTTATATAGGGAAGTGCTGACTACAAGAAGCTGGCTCCTGAATATTACATTTTGCTCGGGAGCAAGGTGTTGAAACTGCGGCTGTGCCAATCGCTCACACCCATAATGGGAGGCGGGGAGTGGGGGGAGGGGGGGGGAGCGAGAGAGACCGGCAGCAACAAACATAAATATCCGTATAGCTATAGTACACAAACAGCACTGGATCAATACTGGACAATGAGCAAGAGAGAGAGAGAGAGAGAGAGAGAGAGAGAGAGAGAGAGAGAGAGAGAGAGAGAGAGAGAGCGAGAGAGAGAGAGAGAGAGAGAGAGACTAACTGGCTACGAATGGGGTCAAAGAATGTCAGAATGGAAGTGATGCTCTTCAGTCCGGCCACAAGTGTACTTGACGGCTGGAGTGCTACTCAGGAGGTTGCAGTTGGGGGGGGGGGGGGGGGGTGCTAGATAGTGTTTATTAGGTTCACGTACGAGATTGATCCAATCAATTCCCCCCTAATGATGACATCTTCCCGACACCACAGCATTTTAGCAGCCATCCGTCACACGTGTGGCTCTGAGCCCCACCCCCCTCGCCACCCCTCCTCTCCTACTTGTGCTTGCTTCACCGCCACAGCGAACCTGTGCCTTAATAAATTTCAACCCCCCCTTTAAAATAGACCTGTTTGCTATATGCCCTGGACACAAAGAAAGAAAGAAATGAAGCTATAGCTGGCTTCAAATTGCTTGTCATTTATGTCCATGGTATCTTTAATACCCATGGATCAGCACAAATTCAGCGCTGTGTCCATGTAATACGTGTCAGAGCGGGCATAATAGCGTGCTCAGTAAGTTTAAAATACTCCTCCTCAGTGCTGTCTGTGTTCGGAGAGGAGGATTCAGAATCAGCACCCTGGACAGCTCCTCACTGCTACACAGAACAGGAGCCGCTTGAGGAGAGGAGAGGAGAAGCTTTGCTTCTTGTAGTTCCACCATCACCGGCCTCAGTCTGACAGCACCGCACCACAGCCCACAGTAGCAGCCAAACCACAGTAGCAGCTTTCAGCAAAACAACAAAGAGTGCAAGATAATTAAACCCCATATAATTAAATCACTTAATTCTAGTTAATCCAAGACACAGGGCAAGACACCCGGTGTGTGTGTGTGTGTGTGTGTGTTTGTGTGTGTGAAATTGTGTTTGTGTGTGTTGTTTTTGGCAGATATATGTGTATGTGTGTGTGTGTGTGTGTGTGTGTGTGTATGTCTGCATGATTGTATGTGTGCATTTGTGTATGTGAGTGTGTGTGTGTACTTGTGGGTGTGGGTCTGTGTTTTTTTATGCAGGTATGTGCGCATCTGTGTTTGTGGATGCTTGTGTGTGTCTGCATGGGCGTATGTGTGTGTCTGTGTATGCGTGTCTTTTTGTTTGTTTGTCTGTGTGTGTTTGCATGTGTGTGTGTGTGTGTGTGCATGAGTGTGTGTGTGTGTTTGTGTGTTATTGTTTCTGTGAGCGTCTGTGTGTGAGCATGTGTTCGTTTGTTTATCTGTGTGTGGATTCGCGTGGGTGTCGGTGTATGGGAGAGATTGGAAATGGCTTTTATTTTTGGGCAGAGCTAAATGTGCTGCAGGGCCTTACTTGAAATTAACCCACCTGCCAGACACTGCCCTCTCAGCTCTAAGGAGGTCTGAAAAGATCAACTGGAGGCCTAAATCAATAGGGCATCACCTTCCTTTTTCATGTGGCTCTTTGGCTATAGCGCTCTGGTCCGCCCCATGCATTTAAAAGGGCTGGTTTAGACATGGCCAGATTTAGCATGACCCCTGTGAAAGGTACAGAGCCCACACTTCTCTTCTCCAGCTCACTATCCCCTCATGTCTTTCATGTATTGATGGCATACAAGTGGTGTCAATATGCATTTCTACTTGATTTCTGAATTGTATGAAATCTGCCTGTTATTTCTATGTCGATTTAGAAATAGTCTAAATACTTTAATTGAAATGCCAAATAATTTCTTCTTGTAGGAAGAGAAGTGTACTTTTTATTTTCACTTCTAAGAATTAAATAAACATGTTTTATGTTTTTATTGCAGGAACCTAAGGATTTTGGGTAATTGATTATTAATGACAAAGCGAGCATGAATCTACGTTCCTCATTAAATAATAGAAAGCAATGGTTTTTGTTTGTTCACAACCCATTGTTTGATCAGTAGTAGCCACAAATGGAAGTCAATACAACTGCAGCTACCCCTCTATTTTCCCATCACAAGACAAGAGCTCTACTCGTTTTCCTCATTGGCAGTAAGAAAACACAGACATTAACACAACAAGACACCAATGAGGAGCCAATGCTAAAACTACTGAAAGTAAAATCCAACTACTTTCAACATGTCTGTGTGTATGTGTGTGTGTGTGTGTGTGTGTGTGTGTGTGTGTGTGTGTGTGTGCATGTGTGTGTGCGTGCGTGCGTGCGTTGGTAGATTCGACAAAATATAACAAACTAAAATGGAGGCAAAAAAAAGACTCACTCTATTTGACAAGTTAAACAGTTCCTCCTAGCAAGGTAAATCCCTGCCCTCGTGTCAACTGAGCACGCATAAAATAAAAACTCCTAGAACTGTCCTGGTGCCTGGTGGAAGCTGGAGGCGGGCCCAGTTATCTTGGCCGTTTGACAGACATCTGAAGTATATCAGCGGCTATCACCCCCCGTTCATCTGTGACAACAGCATGTGGGCAGGAGACGCCATTCAGATAGCAAGTGAGACGCGGTGTAGCCCTCAGCTACATCACAGTCCCCCAGCTGGGGCTTGTGAAGTACCACAACTTGATAATCTGAGTTGATCTGATGCTATCTTCTCCCAGGCACTGGAGGATTCCCTTTCAAAACGCAACTCTGGCAGCTCAATCCATCTACAGATCTGCGCAAAAAACATCACCCCACCCACACCCACCCGTTTCAAAACAACACTGCATTCTCTGAACGCCGCCATGAGATTCACGATATACTTTATGGACAGATGTTTGATTTTGTTTGGGTTTTTATCTTTTGGGGGCGGGGGGCTTTTATTTATTTTTTACGATTGGGGAAAAAAGAGGAACTCAGAAACAGCCACGCAAGTCAACCCGACCGGTATGTGAACTATGGAGAATCATTCTGATTGTTTCTTCATCGACCAATTTCCTCTGGTTTATTGTTGATGCCGCTCCTACGTCTGACTTGATGCAAAGTAGTTTGAAGAGCTAAATATAGTAGGTGTTTATTCTCCTCATTTACGTCATTCATCTTATTCAACTCCCCTCTGAGGTATTATATCCTGGGGTAAAAAGCAGTTATTTCCCAAAGAAAGGTTCTTTGGGCACATAATATTACCAAGGCATTGCATTATATGGGAGAGGGGTGGGACCGGATAGGTTGCCTTGTTTGGAACACATAGGACTTTATTGCTCACTGGTCTATTTTCAGCAAGACGTGTGGCAAAACTATCAGTGATTTGTGTTCATAACAGAATTCAATAGCCATCGGTTGGAAATGGGAAGAAAAGGTACACATTTCGTCAGACTGGTATTGATGTTGTTGTTTATTTAGAATACCATAATGCACTGAAAGGATGCCTTGTTTCCAAAGTTATGTATTCTGTCTTGTCTCTATTTTTACAGTTAGGAAAGGGAAGTCTGTATACAAATCTTAAGCTGTAATGCCATTAAGGGACTTTCTACATTTTCTTGTAATCTTGTAAAGAAGATACAAAATATATAATCAAGGCATTATATTGGGATAAAATGAATGTTTATACATAGGGGAAGGGAAAGCCAAATTTCGATTGATACCAACTCTAAAATAATTACTACTACATTATGTGCCTGTGGTTTTACCATGGCAACTGGCAGACTGGTAATTTGAAAGAATGAGGATCTAGATGATTTTTTCATTTTGTGTCAGTTAAGGAACCTTTTAAATCCACAAAAAAACTGTTGCAGCCATTATATTATTGAGTGTGTGTGTATGTGTGTGTGTGTGTGTGTGTGTGTGTGTGTGTGTGTGTGTGTGTGTGTGTGTGTGTGTAATGTTCTCAAATATTGTGTTGCCCCATTGCTGATATCAGCATGCTATAGCTATGTGTCAAGAATGTCAACAAAGTTCCACATGTCTCCAATATATCATAATGCACTTCTGCAATCCTAGAAGCACAAAGCAGTGATGTATCAACGTGGTTCAGCAGTGAACTGGCCTGTGAGAGGTTTGGTGATCCCTTAAAACAAAAGGTCAATATGTGTGCTATGGAAACCTTATGATGGGACCTCTGCTCTCAGCTCGCAGTGTCGGCTCTGCGTTAGGGACCGTTTTGATTTGACACAAGGTCACGGGGAGCTGTGATTGACGCGTGCGATTACCGTCTGTTGTCGCGCGGGACCCGTGTTGCCAGCTCCGCCGCCTCCCCCTCCTCTTCCTCCTCTGGGCAGGATGTCGGATGACAATCGGTCATTGACAGCATTGCTACGGCGCCTCTTGGGCTGACACGAGCGGGTGACCCTGATGGATCGAGCATCGCACAAAGCAGATGAGGTGGAGGTATATTTTGTACGTACGTATAGTTCCAACCTCAGCACTGAATAAACAGCTATAGCGTGCAACCCATTCCCTAAAGGAATGGAAAGATGGGGGGTGGGGGAAGACAGATAAAGATAGAGAGAGAGAGAGAGAGAGAGAGAGAGAGAGAGAGAGAGAGAGAGAGAGAGAGAACATAGATGGCAGCATTATGGTTTATATGAATGAATACACCTGACTTTGCTGGGATTTTCTGGGTTATCAGTTGTACCTCTTCAGGTATAATGGCCAATGTTTGTGGTGTTATTCTTTGATCTATAGTATCTAAGCCTACTGTCCCATCGCACAAACTTTCCAGAGGCCTGAATGGGCAAGTGGGATTTTTCAACAGTACAGAATTTATACATCACAAGACCGTCGAAAGATATGTATTTTCTCAGTCAAGGACAACATGTTAAATAAGTACTTTTTTTTTATTCCTGGGAAATGAATCCATGGTTGACTGCTGAATATGCAAAACATAAGCATCAGATGCTGAGCCTCCCAGTCCAGAACTATGCCTCTTCTTTTTTACCTTTTACATAATGTATTTTGCACCTCCAAGACTGTTTTATCCACCTCCAAAGTCTGTCCTTAAAAGCTATTACACAAACCCTGTTTCCCAGACCACGGTGCATTATGATGGAATCGTAACATGTTTGAGAAAACGTTGGCCTAGCAAGTCTTTTATTTATATTTCTTTCCATTTCATTCCATTCCCAATGAGTCATTCCTCAGTATTATATTGTAATTATAGATAAGTTGCACCTCCAGTAGTCAATCATGAAGTGTAATCCTCCGACAGTGATGATTAATTTGATTTTCAGAGGCCTCTTCTCACTCAAATGTGCCCTCCATAATTTTGTTTTTCATTTCTCCTATTAATTAGGAGAAATAGAATCGTCACAGATAACGGGAAATGTCCACAGCTATATTTGTGAACATTAGCTGTTATTTTCCATTTTGTCCCACACCAACACTCCTCTATCAAAGGCCTTCATTTTGTGGAGAAATACATTTATTACAACTTAAAAACAAATGTTTGGAAAAACACATTTGAGCCAGTTGATATAAACCCCACATTCTCTTCAGTTGTATATTTTGAATAATGTAACTGACAAAATACCGCTGGTTCAGGTAATGTTGCATGCAGTGTAGTTACGTTTTAAGTGTACTTAAATGTGTGTGTGTGTGTGTGTGTGTGTGTGTGTGTGTGTGTGTGTGTGTGCGCGCGCGCATGTGTGTGCACGTACACATAACTCCCATTACCAACCCTTGTCCATAACTGGCATGTTGCAACATTAATGTTGATGGCAGTGATTCAAGAATATGCTGACCACACTACAATCTCCGTAGATCAATACGGAAGACGTGTATGTAAATGCTATGTCATTAAATCTCTCTGGTTTGTTTAGTGTCTGGGGTTTGGTGAAAGAGGTTGCTGAGCTGGTCTGAAAAAAAAAGTATATATATATAAAAATAAAACTTGGGACTATAAACCATAATCATGTACCCCCCTCCCGCCATTGTTTTTCTCATTTATGCTGACTTTGGATTGTAGCAGGTGTCGTGTCTATTTCAGACAGACTCAAGCATTCCTTTTAATGGATTCCATTGGGGAGACAGAGTAGATTAAAACCCTATTGTATGGCACTGGGGCCATAACGTGGAATGTAAATGTGCTGCTGTTGTTGCACTCACTGCCACCCCCCTGCACCCCATCCGCGCAATAAATGCACGCGTGGCACTGCATCTTATTAACGTCTTCATCTGTAGGTCTGGAAAATAGGAATAAAACGCATGAGCACATTCAATCAGAAAGCTCTTCAATATCCCCCAAGCCCAAACATTAGCCACCTATGCAGCGTGCATATTAATATTCACGGTGTGCTAATGTGTTTGACCCTGGGTTCACTGCTCTCGTTTTAGGCAGTGTTTGAAGCTCCCTTGATCCGATGTTTGAACCGAAGATGGAGAAGAAAGGGCTCAGACTTTGGAAAAAAGCAAAAATGGATGTTAAGTGGCAATGGCGAAGATTTCTCAGAGTCCACGTTGCGCATCCTTACAAAAAATATAGAAAACATCTTACAGAAAGTAATGGACCCAAAAAGAAAAAATATTAAATCTCAGAAACACACATTTTAGAATCTAAAGACATATCTCATTGTTTTCATGTTGAACGTTGAGTACTCCCCATGCAACAACAAATACATGAGTAGTTTATTTTTAGAAACTGCATTATTGCATAACCTATTCCCCTATTCCGCTGGCTGTCGGCGGCACAGACAGTCTGTTGCAGCTTTAAACACAAAACCCCAAGAACACCCAGACACTGAGGTTGCAGAAGAAGAAAACTGAAAAAACAAAGAGAGAATGGCGCTTCCTAAGCGGAGACTACTGAGTCATCTCTGTGCTTCTTCCCTCCCTTTAAACTCCACACTCCTCCTCACCCAAGCTGCACGCACGCATGTGCACACACACACACACACACACACACACACACACACACACACACACACACACACACACACACACACACAACTTAAAAGAAGGCCTCTCATCACCTCACACACACTCATCACAACAACCACATGCTTGATGGGAGACCTTTCTTTGTGGGAATCTGGATAGATAAAGCCATTCATCTTGTTCTGGCATATATAATGGTTTATGCACACACAACATGGTTTTTTCCACTCACTAAGGCCCCTAAGTAGAGAGAGTAGAAGAAGAATTCGGTGTTGTACGTGTATGTGACGACAAGAAGATGCGTGATGCAAAATCAATATTAAATCTACCCCCCCCCCCCCCCCCCCATGAACAGAATATTGTGACCAGATTTATGTTTCATCATTTTAAAACTATTGCGTAGTTTACTTCAAGTGGGATGGTAACAATGATGGTAAACAACCTTATGATGTCCATAAAAGGAGATCGTTTTCTATGGGCGGGGATTTGTCATTAATTATCCACTGCTGTGATTGGCCCACAATATCAGAAGGTTGAAAAAAATCTATAATGAGATTCAGTGAGTGGGACAGTAATTGTTAACCATGTGGAAGGCATATTTTGGGATGTCACAAAGTACAAATCAGAAAGTCTAAATGAGATTTGGGCCCAAGCTGAGACAATACATTTATAAACTGCAACTTGTATTTGGATTACCCCTACAATGAACTAATACTGTGTGGGAAACAATATTGCAAGATAATAGAGTCAATATTATATTCAAACACTGCACGTTTACCTATGGCAGGGAAACTAACACATATTACTTATATTATTAAGTATTATTATTAAATATTATTAAATATTAATGTTTAATATGCAACATTACCGCATTCAAAACATCTAAAAACGACCTGGACCTATTTTTCGTTGAGTTCTACTGTTCTACTTCACGACGTCATCAAACTACGTCTTTTGTTAGTGTTTTGATTGAGAGACACCTAGCGGCAGAAATAACATTATACCTTTAAACACAAAAATAACATCCTTAAAACCCAGGAAGACCTCCAATCATCGGTGCTGTCGTTGGCCATTGGGAGCAGTTGGAAATACCATTCCAAACAATTACATGGACACGCATTTAAACATTAGTCCGACTGCCAAGTTAGCTGATGTTAGCTTTAAAAACCAGGCCTCACATGCCGATCCATTAACTCTCCCAATTGTACCAACAGTAGTTAGATTATATATTTTTTTTTTCTGCTACAAAGCGCACGTTTCTGTCTGGCTTTGGCAATCACAAAATAATTCCCATTAGCCCGATTCCCTTTCCTCATTATGCCTACTGAACATGTTTTTTTGTTTTTGTTTTTTTTCGCAGTAAACAACAAGCAGCACTCATTCGTTATTTCTGCGCATACGGGCAGGCGGCATGGGAAAAGAAACGCAACTCTGAGGCTACGTACCCCGGCAATGGTTATTAAGTCAATTTAGTTACGCTCATGTTTTCTGGAAAATGTATTCTGCTGACTGATTTGCTTTTGTAATGGCCTAATAGTGTGCCACTACAATGCTCACTGGCTATGGATAGAGATGGGGGACATATCGACGTAGAAGGCTTCTTCTGTGAGCCAAACGATCAAATAAAGAGATTCCAATGACTTTTCTCGATTTTTGAGAAGAATGCTTTAATATAAATGCACACAGATAAATGAAATGCGTTGAGTGAATGGCAGACAGCTCTTGGATAATAGCCGTATTTTTATGGTTATGAAATAAGAAATGCATGTCACTAAGATAATTCCTTATACTCCGTGCCACCCAAGCACTGGAAGTAATACATGCTGCTGAATGCAAGTTGATGGAGAAGCAAAGCGCTCTGCTTCTTGGCCGGTTATCAGGTTAATATCACGTTAGAAAAAAAGCTAAACAGAAATGTAAAAACGTTGTTCTGCAGTCAGTATAATGGTTACATGTACATGGGCCAGAACACAGTGAAACGGACTCGGCATTTTCAATGTGAGCTATGTGAATGACATTTCTCGGGTCTTGCTCTCTTTAACTTCGCCGACCCCCGCATCAGAAGGGAAGCCCATACGTTTTAAGCTGCTCGGGCATCACATACCACATTTCAGTCTGTGTTGGGGAGATGGAGAGGAGCCATTAAAAGGGTGCACTTTTGGGGTCGTCGTTCACACCCACCCACACACTCTGTTCTCCTCGTGGGCTGACAGCAGCATAGTTACTGTCTGTCTTCGGAGGACAAAAAAAAAGAGGAAAAAAACCCTGCACGCATAAAGAAAGCTCACTGCGCTCTTACGGCTATTTCGTTTCACTTTACATCTTTTTCCTTTTTTAATAGTATGTCCTTAGTCTTTGTCTGATGTTTTTTTGTTGTTTGTTGTGGGCACAGGGGAGTGAAATAGGTTTGATAGTGGGGGAGCAAATTATAGATCTACAAAAGCTACAATATTGAACCACATGCAGTTCCATAAAGGACAGTGTCGATTCGTTATTCACAGCATACACAAAATAAAAGACAGAGCTATCGGATATTGTTATGTCTTGTCTTCAGACCATCTTTTAAAAGCTGGAGGAATCGTTTTTTGAAAAATTTAACTGAAATGCTTGGGCTATATTCTTAAAGCAGGAATGTCCCCAGTATTCCTGCTTTAAGACACAGACACATACACCCCCCCCCCCCCCCCCCCCCCGCCCACACACACACACACACACACACACACACACAGGGTTCACAGGTACAAAATAAAATATAGAAGAAACCAAACTCAGATTTTGATAACATTTTCGATCCTATGAAGTGACAAAATGGCCACTATGACCTGTGACCTGGGATATATATAAACATGGGTCTGAACTTGGCCAATGAAAAAGGGGCATAGGTCAATTGAAACATGGACGGTTCTGAACTGACAATTGAAGGTGAAGTGGCATTGACAGATAAAGCATATAAAGGAAGAGTGAAGGAAGTCATTGTGTCGAAGAGCAATACAACATATTTCTTTTTTGCCTGTTTTGCATTTTCTTCTTCCCCTTCCCCTCTTCTTTTTGCTTCCGATTCTTCCTTCTCTCCTCCTCCTAATCTCTCCTCTCCTCCTCCTTATTTTATCATCTTCTTTTTCACTCTCCTCCTCTTTCGGTAATCTGGAGAGAGGGACAACACAGAATCACATCAGATTATGCTCCACTGTAAATCTGCACACAGCTTTAGAGATGTGTGTGTGATATCGACCATCCACAATAATAATGAAGCCGTTTAGTTTCACTGACCAGGTCATAGTCGTCATTATGTCCCGGGTACAGGTGAGAATCCAATAATAGCCATCACACAGCCAGTGGAACATATGTCGATGATTGCCTTTGTGATTGGCAGGACTTAAATGGCGTCCAGAGATCAGAGGATAGAACACAAGGGACTCCCATAAATAGTACTGGGAAGAGTAGGACAAAATGCAATGTGATGCATCAGAGCTCAATTTGAACACGTGCCGTACGTAATTTACAGTAAAATGGAAACCCACACCAACTGACCGCCTGTTCAAGCCTCGGGGGAACTCCAACCAGGGTGGTCATCACAAGCAGGAATGGTAAATCCAAAATCAATGAGGTTTACCTTAAATGGTTGGCCTGGCTGATTGACCATCAATATGCTATCACTTTAAATGGGTCAGCCCTTCAAAGCTGCTGTTGCAACAGCAGGAATAACGGTCCCTGTTTACCACATTCATGATTTTACCATAACATTGCTCTGAGTAACTCAAGACGCCCTTTAGTGCCATATTTCTCTTTAATTGTCATACATTCTTGCACATACTCGTAACTGTTTTAGCATAATATTTACCTGTTGAATAATTATATTTATTTACCTCAAGGCTGAGGAGTTGGCGGTCTCTCTTTCTGTGTGTGTGTGTGTGTGTGTGTGTGTGTGTGTGTGTGTGTGTGTGTGTGTGTGTGTCTCTCTCTCTCTCTGTCTCTCTGTCTCTCTCTCTTGCATGAAATCAAATCAGGATTCATGTCAGTGCACAATGTTCATATCCAAGATGCTGGTTAGCTTCAGCATAACCAGCAGTCAAACACACACACACACACACACACACACACACACACACACATACAAACACACACACACACACACACACACACACAAACATGTACACACACACACACACACACACACCAAAATGCCATGACATCTGCTAAATAATTAAATAGTAAATTCAATTCTTTATGGAACATTATGGCAACAATCGATACTTGAATAACACCTTTCAGGGTGATTAATTACTTTGATTATTTTAAACCATTTCCTGAAAAGAAATGCTTATATTTCAATGTTAATATGTATTACTAGCCACATTTTGTGGTCTCTATGAAGCCCTTGTCTGGCACAATTGAGGCACATAAACCTACTTTTGAATTAAATATATTAGCCTAGATTTTTATGCAGATAACCAAAACAGATGCTTGACATTATATTTTATTCAATATCCAGTACTGCAGTTGCTGTTCAAATTTGTAGAAACTCTTCAAGTTGAATGTCTCAGTGTTGGTGGACATACTGTAGCTGAGTACTGGCGCCGGTCACTGCCATAATGGTAGTACTGGTTGTCCTGGTTCAAGTTGGAGCTGTTGCAGGTTGTAGGCTACCAGTGGTAGGTGAAGCTACTACCAACCATGTTGAATGTCAGTAAATTGCATATTAGGTAAGTCATGTGTATATCAACAGTTACAACAAAATATGGCTATTCATTTGAAAGAAAGGGAGCATACCGCATTCAGTAAGTCAACAAAAAGTGTATTTCTTTATATAAAAGTGTCCAATCAAATTTTTGTTAAATCATAATGGTGGTAATTTACAATCATTGGCTGTGATAGTTCTTATAGTATACCTGTGGGACTTTGTTAGATTATATTAAACATCTTTCTCCTCTTTGTCGTAATATTTGCCATTCTCTTTCTCCTGTTCTTCCTTCCTGTTTTTCTTTCCTTTTTTATGTGCTATTCTTTTTATGTGCTAGTTCATCTTCCCGTCTCTCCTTTCACCTCTTCCCCCTGCTCTCTCTCTCTTACTTCATCATTTTTCTTCTTTCATCTTCCATTTATCACCTTACTCTGTATTCTCCTCCAAGCCTGCTTCAAAGTTCTACCTCCTCTCAGAAATCCTCTTTCTTACAATTTCTCCTCTCCTGAACCATGCTCTCTCCCTCCTCCTCCTCCAGTCCAATCTCCTTCTCTTAAGCCCATTTCCCAAAGTGGACAGTGGACAACAAAAAATCAACTTGACAAAGAAAATAAAAAATCAGACACCCATCCAGACATGCAGACCTGTTTTGGATGTCTCAGTGTTGTTGGTCATAGCTGAGTACTGGTGGTCAGACCACTCAGACACTCCAGATATTACCAGGCATGATCTCTCTCTCTCTCTCTCTCTCTCTCTCTCTCTCTCTCTCTCTCTCTCTCTCTCTCTCTCTCTCTCTCTCTCTCTCTCTCTCAAACTCTTACCCACTATATTTTCTCTCGCTCTCTTTCTCATTCTCTCTCTCTCCACTTTGTCATTTCCTGGATGTTCACAAATCCATGAATTCCACCAAGACATCTTCTTCTGGGTATAATAGAATTTGGAAAGAATGTCAATTAAAATACACTCAAACCCATATCTCAGGAAGGCTGTGTGTGCCTATGATGGCTGTCAGCTGGAGAGGCAACCCAGCGTCAGAAATGTGTGTAAGATATTGACGCTCTATGATAATGCTGTAGTTAAGTTTCACCGTGTGCACCAACCTGTGCGAGGGCTAAAAAGAGCGAGAGTGTGACTACCATGTGACTACCAGTGCTCCGATGCTACAGGCACACCAGGGCCGACCCCAAGAAGACACCCACAAACCAGCTCCGCCTGTGTGTGCTGAAATAGATAGCTGGCTCATTGTTTGGGTTTTGACAATACACGGCAACGAGACATTACACTGACATACATTAGTTTAATCTCAAGCTGCGTCATGCATTTGGAAGATGGATCAATGTATCAAGTCACATAGGCCTATCAGTTACGATCAGACCTATAAGTAACGCAATGTAGCCTATTAGTTATCATAAGCATATGGATATCTACCAAGTTAAGTACATAGTATGCCCCAGACAAAACGGCTGTAGTGTTTGTTTGAGGGGTTACACAAGTAAAGGCTTACATTGTTGAGTAGGAGATAAGGTAGGATATAATAATATTACCAACAATGTCATTCACTTTTTTAATAACTTAATTAACTTGAACTTTAATTCAGTTTCATATAAAGCGTAAAATGTGATTGATTTGTTCAAGAGACATTTAATATATTTGGTTTGTTTCAGACAGACAGAACACACACAATTATTTCTGCAATGATGAATTCAGTTTGACGTTTTTATTTTAGATTTATTTCTTTATTTCAGATTTATTTCTTTATTTCAGTTTTATTTCAGGAACTCAGTGTCAGTGACATTGCCTTTGTGTGGCCACGCCTTCGTTGGCGTTTCATCTTGCATATTTTTTATCTCTCGTAGATTGGGGTTAAAGCTAGCGTCTTTAACCTGTGAGTCGTTTTTCGAAACGCCTAGGGTGTATCCAATTGTCACTGACCCGGACACTGTTCATATTCTATCACGTTGGACCAGGCCATTCATTTTCTTTTTCTGATTCTGCCAAATGAGGGTTGCAGGGGCAGGAGGGGAAGAAGGGAGGACTTACTCCAGGTCATCCAAGTTCCTCCCACACTCCCAACACTGCTTGTCCAATCACCACAGCTTGAGTCGGTCATGAGTTTCCCCAGCCAGCCAAGACCAGAAAGCCCTGATTCTTCTGCAATGGAGGCCCTGAACAGGGTCCATTCAGACTCTTACCTCCACTGGAAGAGGAAGGTGTTCATTTGGAGGTGCAAGTTGAAATCCATCCAGATAGGTGACTCACCACCAGATGGTTATGAGTCACCTGAGTGTCTAAAACAAAACCCGTCTGATGAATGTTTTTTAGGCCACCTTGAGTTTCGACGTACATTATGTTTTTTATGGACAAACGATGACAAGCACAGAAGCCCAATAACAAGCCATGCACCGCTCAGGTTCAGATCAGGCAGACTGTCACCATCTCCCCTGTCCAGGGGTCATCACCAACGTGAGCAAGTCCCCCAAAAGTATGATGGAGTCGGTAGGTAGAACATTAAGCAAGGCCCCACTGACCTCCAGCGATACTGTCAACTTTTCCTACACCTCCCCCTGCCATCGACGACGCGGTGGGTGGTCCCACAGGTTCATGGTGCCATCTCTTTATTGATCAGCTTTTTTTTGCTGCCTTTTCTTGCCCTTGTTTGTCTCCTCAACATACATACATTTATACTACATACAAGCAGGCCTACACACACCCAAACATAAAAGTGACACAAAGACACACACACACACATACATACACACACACATATACATACACACACACACACACACACACACACACACAGTCAACCTTTCTCAATGCATAAACATTCAAGGATGTATATGCCAACTTCTGCAGACTGTGAGCAATGTGTTTCTGTACGACCCCACTAATCCTTTGTTGAGGATAGACAGGGAACAAACACACAACCTAAGGAGTGCTGACATGCAGCTTGTATATGGATGATTCTGGGGCACAAGGCTAAACTTGAAAAAGTAAATTACAGTACGCTTCAATGTTCATTCAATGTTCCCATTTTGTCCTTCCTTAATCCTTGACTTAGTTAGCTCACTTTTTGTAATGCTATTGTGTGGTGACCTTTCCTTATTCCTCTCTAGATTAATTCCTAATATTCCTAAAAAGATCCTGTCCTTATTAAAGTAAATAAATGTGTATAAATTTACTGTGTCCACAGCTGGCCCCCTAGTCTAAGCAACTCGACAGTTGAACCTCCTAAGACTCCTACCTGGAGGACTCAAACGCTGTCCCCACCCCACAAACATTCCCACTGTGCACCACTGCTGAAAATGCTGTCCTGGATAACAGACAAATCACAAATATAGCCGGCTAGGTCAGTGTGTCAGAGCTGCTGCAAACAAAACTTTGAACAGAATGCTTAAGAGCCAGTAGGGAAGCTTTGGAAGTCAGCCTCCCTTTTATGACTTCATTTTGATTTCATAAAACAACAAAAACACTATTTTAAATGTATGCACATAAAGTGTAACCAAAGTAGTTTTGGTGAAGCTCATGGAAATATCTAGCAAAGCTCAGCTTTCCTTCGAAGTTCAACATCCCGAGAGCATTTAGAGATTCACAACTCTTGCCTTTGAATCATCCCCAGGTCTCCACAATCAAGTGTGTGTGTGTGTGTGTGGGTGCGTCTGTGAGTGCCTGTGTGTGTGTGCCTGTCTGTCTGTGTGTGTGTGTGTGTGTGTGTGTGTGTGTGTGTGTGTGCGTGCGTCTGTGTTGATGTCTGTGTGTGTGTCATTGTATATGCATGTGTGTGTGTGTGTGTGTCTTTGTCTGTGTGTGTGTGTGTGTGTGCGTGAACATGTGCATGAGTGTGTGTGTGTGTTTGTGTCTATGTCTGTGCATGTGTGTGTTTTATTTTGCAGGTCTGTGTGTGTGTGTATGTGTCTGTGTGCATGCACATGTGTGTGTGTGCGCCTGCGTGTGTGTGAGACCACCAGTGATTACATGTCCACAAATACAGAAACTGCATGTACCACTGACATTATCAGCTATATGCAGAGAATGTGTTTACTCCCCCGTTTCTGCTCTCTGTCCCTGTGCTCCAATATTAATTTCTGAACTATTTCCTTTGAATCGAAGTAATTGCTCAGCAATTTAATTCACATTTCACAGGCGGTGGATTGCTGTGCAGTGTAGTGAAGCATAGAATGGGACTTATGGTTTGAAAATGTGTAGTGTATATGAGTGCAAGTGTGTGCACATGTGTGTGTGTGTGTTATATATATTCTCTTAATATGGAACCATACACAAGTCTCACCATTTTTAACTCGAGGCCCTGCCTCTTGCTCTTATTCTCCTCGCTTCTCTCTCTCTCTCTCTCTCTCTCTCTCTCTCTCTCTCTCTCTCTCTCTCTCTCTCTCTCTGTTGCTCTCTCTCTCTCTCTCTGTTGCTCTCTCTCTCTCTCTCTTTCATTCTCTAGTTTTCAATGTAAAGGTCATGCATGCGCCCTCTGGGTAGCTATTACTGAGGATCCATGCACCGGGTCTTATTAAACCTTAATGACAGACAGACACCTGGCTGGACGCCTCTGTGCGCTGAGCTCATATGACCAGCTGCACAGGGAATGTCTAATCCAGGGTTGTAAGGGAAATAAAAGACCCCTGTGGGGCTTCATCTGTTGATCATCCACCCGGAGTCTCCAATGAAATGAGCTGCATTTTAAGCCTTCCTTTCATTGGATCCGTTTGATGTATGTCATGTGTTACATAAATGTCATGCATTACATATATGATATAGGTAACATATTTGACATGCTGGAGTGGAGTGTGTGTGTATTTGTGTGTGCATGTGTGTGTGTGTTTGTGTGTGTGTGCATGGGCTTGTGTGCATGTGCACATTGGTGTGTGTGTGTTTGTGTATGCCCCTCCGCCCCACCCCATTTCTTTGGTAACTCTTGAGCTGTGGAAAAAACTTTTTTGATGGAAATTAGAACTTCACATCTCCTACTAAATCTGTATTTGATACTTAATCGATATCCAGTACTAAATCCCCATCTGAGTGTAACTGTGTGTAAATCAGGCTGGTCGTACACATGAGTAGCAAATAGAAAGTAGAGGAGAAGCACAGTGTTTCTAATCTCCCACCACACACGCCTAAATGCGCAATATGCGAAGGTCATTTTAGAAAACAGATTATAGGTTGTTTAAGGTGTAATCAATCATGTGCTGATTGGATTCACTCTCGATTAGATATTTTTTGTGATTAGATACATTGGTTGCTTAGTTTTATCCGTTTGTTGGTTCATGCGTGTAAACAAGAGCGATCGGTTTTTTGGTGAGTTGTATCTTATTCATTTCTGTCATTGACCTTTCCATTTAATAAACTAACACAAGGAATCATATCTAAACATTGCAGCGACCGTCCAAGCCATAGTATTTGGTTGAACGGAGAAGATGCTTTTTCTGGGTAACCTTTGGAGTTTTCAGCAGAGCTTGTTTGTTCCTCAGAACATCTGGCACGTGCAACACTCTAGGATCCTCTGGAGGGACTGAACTCTGTCCATAAAACACCACAGTGTAAAACCCATCGCTGAGGACAATTTGCCTAAGGTGTACGGCCAGAATGAAAGCCTCTTGAAAGAAGAGGAGACACTTGGTCATATGCCACAATTGTATGACCATCCTCCAGTTGGACATGGGTACCGGTGTGTGTAGAACAAAACATGTGTGCTTGTGTTTATTTATTTATTTTCTTCACTTGCAGGCATTGCACATTTGACCGAGGGATGCTTGGGTTGGACACGCAAGGTGTTAGCGTGGAGGCTTAGCTTGGGCGATCCGGCCTGGGCCAGCGGTGTTAGTTAGATTAACATCCATAAGCAAGAGGGGCAGAGCACAGTGGCAGCGCAGTGGGCCAGTAAACTGGATTGGGAAGCCTCTGCCTCCGCTGCCGGGGGGGCTGGCTCTCAGAGAGCAGATCAGAGAAGGCTTTGTAGACTTTCAGTAGGGGATCATTTCCTGCACACAGGATCTATACCTGTGGTGTGTGGGTGTTTGTGGGTGTTTGTGAGTGTGTGTGTGTGAATGATATGTATGCTTCTGACAGAGGAAAGGGATAACTGTGTGCGTGTGTGTGTGTATGTCTGGGATATTTATGATGTGGACAGAAGAAAATGTTTGTCTATGTGTGTGTGTTTAGATGTGTGTGTGTGTGTGTGTGTGTGTGCGTGTGCCTGCGTTTCCATGTAGCCCTTTGATAGTAAGTGGGAACTTATGTGTGTGTATGTGTGAGGTGTGTGCTTCTCCATGTGTGTACTGAACGTCATCCCACAGTACCACAAAGCCCACTCTCTGCACGAGACGTAATTAATCATTTTGCCCTGCAATTTACTTTTGAAGTCACCGCCGCGTCGTCACATTAGTCAAAGAGGGGTTCGCTTAGTAGCTGATCACTGCACCTTGACCACAGGCCCTCGCTGACCACCAGAGTCAAGCAAGAGTTGACCAATGATCTAACCATGTATCACAACCTGTGCCAGAGTGATAAATGCACTACCAGCTGTGTGTTTCTGCTGGTGCTGGACAAAAGGCTATTTGCCAGGTCTCATCCGCGTGATTCCGATTACCAAGAGCAGAACAAAGGAATGCTTCCTCTGTCATGGTATAGGCTAGTGTTCCTGATGCCATACTGCTGCAAGGATGCCACGATGTCATGGAAACCAAATGGAGCATTTGTTAATGGAGGCCTGTGACGATGATACATCTCTGACCTTTCAGAGTTTATCAAAGAAGAATGGCTGAAGGCTGTGTGACACACAGGCTTGAACGAGGACAAATAGTGAACGCTGACACACAGCCGGATAATTTATAAAACGTTGTGTTTTTTTTTTTGTTGTGAAAATGCCCACCTGGGATACAAAGGACCTTGCGTGGCCACAAAGTGTCACAAAGCATAGTTTGTGATGGGTTGTAACTAAGAAACAGGAACGATTGTATGCTTGATTAACTGCATTCATGAATACGTAAATATCATCTAATGTATAATGTCTTTCAGTTAATGTATCTGACTGTACATTTTCTTTTCATTTCATGCATGGCTCTTCCTATCACCATCTACAGTATGGGTTGGTGGTGAATGGGGTGTTGGGGTGTTATGCTTTTGGCCACACACTGCTCTACACATGGCTACATCGCTGGATACACAAGTCTGCCGCATATCGCATTAAATAATAAATGGCCCATGTCATTGCCCTCCGCTCGCCACAGAGTCTGTCTTCCTTGACGATTTTCATGTATTTTGTGACAGAAGATAACATATTTTATTTTGCCTGCATATATTGACCTGCCTGCATTCAACAACTTTGTTTTGCTTATCCATTCCGCACACACAGGGCTCAGCAGATAGATACCTGGCTCTCAGGCCGCGAGCTTGTTCTGCATACACAATTGTTTTTTATATTACACAGAACGAGCGAGCCACAACGGCTGCTCACTGTGGCCCCCTTCCATCAACAATGCTGCTTTAATTACAGGGATTTCTTTAATTCATATTAATTCACTTTATTTTTGTATTTTCTTCATGAGCAAGCAGTCTAATGTAATGTCGTAATGGTATCAAGCATTAGTAGGGACATAATAGTCACAGTTGTTTGCTATAGCCAAGGATTCTAGAGAGACTCTCATCATCAGTGTGCCTGAATAAAATAATTAACCTTAAGAAATGACCCGGTGGGACGGTGGGGTAGGCCTACCGCCGGGGCCTGGCGCCTTGTAAACAGCGCTGTAAAATACTCTAAGTGGCGGCCCCTTCCTCCAACCATAGGCTGGAGCCAGTTAAACTCACTCCTCTATTAAATAATTCACTGGAGCCACAGGCTACTTCATCAGTCAGCCATCCCATGCTCCGTGCACCAGCTGTGTTGATATAAACCTGGCTGCTGTGGCTACACCCAGCCCTTCATCACGCCAGCCCGACTCAGACTGGCTTTTGTTTGCTCACAGGGTTTTCGAATCATGTAAAAACTACTTGTACGCTTCACGAAATCCAAATGAAAAAGGAAAACACTATTTCGGAATTGCCGTTTCAATTGTTATTTGGGTTTTGTTGGCACAAAGGTTTTTTCTAATTATAGAAATACGCTTCATGTGTAACGTCAGGTAACATGGTAGTGAGTGAAGTTAGGTGTTTTATGAAGTGCTCTACCTACTACTAATAATAACTGCTTAGTTATTTTTGTAAACATGAATAGAACAGGTAGTGATGTTTTTCCTTTTAGAGCGCTCAGTCACCCACGATAGTGCCAGTGTGATTTATCTTTGGTGGAAAAGTCCTGCCGTGTAATTTCCTCAAAGTTTTGCACAATGTTCAAACAGCCTATTTGCTTTGTGATAATTGAAAGTAGGCCTACCCTCACACTATGGAAGCCAGGTGTCTTTAGAAACTTTTAGGCTGCACCAAAGCTCTAACGTAACCGGGTCGGACTCGGACTGACGAGTGGATCCGTAAGCCATTGATGTCCATGCAGACATCCTACGTGAGATTGTAGTTTTAGTTTGTGGCGTTATAAAAATAACTCTGTAGAAATAAAAAGGGAAAACGAACAGCTGATAATGAACAAACGATTATGCAGTGGTCTCAGCTCACTCAGATTCAGGCAGGGAAATATACGCAGTGTGAATTGTCTTTTTTGTTCTTTCATTTTTCTCAGAATATTTGAATATTTGTTGCTGGAAATGATGCATTTGGGCCAGCCTTGCTACTCTTACACTTAATGTATAAGGTGAGGTTACCTATAAGTAAGAGATGCTAGGTCGTTATAAAGTGAAACTGATGAGGAATCCTGATTAAAAAAGAAACAGCATTTGTAAATTGTTTGTTTCATTAGTTATTTGGGTTTAGCTCAATCGATTGATATAGCAATACTTTTCCCTTATACTGGCATGCATAGCTGCAAATGGGCCGCAATCATCTTTTAGAAGACAAGAAGAGATAAGATAACAATAGAAGATAAGTATGTACATTTCCTAGATGGCCCTACATGCGCTACTCCAATTATTCAACAGCCTGACGTCCCCTGAGGACAAAAAAAAAAGAAAGAGAATAGAAACATGAAAAAAAGGACTTGACACTAAGCCCTAACCCCTGATCATAATTATTTGCAATTACTTTAATGCTCTAATTGCAGAGCGAAAGTCAACCCGCTCTGATGGGTCTGACAGATTCTCTCTCTCTCTGAACATGCGTGGGTGGTTTGCATTGTTCCCGGCCGAGAGTTTCCCTGGTGTTTTGATGTACTCAGCTACTCATGTATTTTGGTCCACCATCACATATGACAGCTTGCTGAGCTCTGGCCTTCCCCTTTTTTTGTTTTTAATAGCTGGGTTGTCGTCTCCGGCCACTGTCACCGTTCATTAACCATGTTGTTGTTATTTGTTATATGCTTAATTGTTTGTTCCTGTCTGATTTTTCCGCCTGTGAAGACATACCTATACCAAGCATAATGTATATAGGCTACACATATTGGGTACATATTAGTACACTGACCAACCTTTTAGATTATTTATGAAATTCAAATCGAAAAGATAACATAAAATAAATAAGAAATGCTATTTACTAATATAGGAGTGAAGTCCAGAAGACCGTTAAGGTCATATTTCCAAATTGCACCAATGGAAAATGTAAATCCCAGATCCAATGACGTCAATGGTCCAACTTTTCCCTTAATTTTCCCCATAAATGCAGTTGATGTTGCAGATGGCGAGAACACACATATGAGGCAGTACTCTCTTATATTAGAAAATAGCCAAATGTGATGGTTCCCCTTTAAACATTTCATGGTCTCAGAGGCATTAGGGAAAGTTGGTGAAATGCATTGTGTTGAATTCTATCGACTCTTTCCACAAAAAACAATTATGTTAGCACCGTTTTCCTCAGGGCCGAAAGGTTGTCCATTTTAAATCGCAGTGTGGGGTGGTGTTTCTGTGTGCCTTCTCCTATCATTCTTCTGGGTTTCCTGCCTTTGTGTTGTATTTTCTTCCTACCACCTCCAGGATCAGGCAGGCTAGGGTGCCTACTGTATAAGAGAAGTTTGATTTCTGCTGCTCAGCCAAACATCATCAATTTAGTCTTCGGCGCTTTCCACTTCCAATTGCATTCAAATGTATTCACCTCATTAAAAATGCCAAGTGAAAGAACCAGGTAGAGTGAAAAAGGGGAGTGAAAAAAAAGCAGCCAAAATTAATTTGGGAAAAAAATAAAATGGCGTCGTGCATTACAGGAGTCTTGAGAAGCATAGCCATCCTCAGAAAGAGAGAGAGAGAGAGCGAGCGAGAGCCAATGAGGCCACGGTGCAGTGCAGTCTAATGTGAAGCCATTGGTCTTTTATCTAGGTCTCAATTATTCAAGAAGCAAGCAGCCTCCCCCCTTGGAGAGGATGTAAGGTATTGGACTCTACATTACCTTTGTTCCTCGGGGGAATAGCCGCAGCGCGTGCTACATTCCTCCAGAGATGCTGCTCTGGGGCCCGGTGCCGGCTGTGCCCCTAATGACATCATCCATTTCCGGGGGCCCCTCCTGGAACACAATTATGATGATTTACAATTTATTCACATCTGTTGTTTTGTGTTTTATTGTTCCACTATCTGCCACTGCTGTTTTGGTTGTGTGCACAAGGTGAACTACTTTAGTGTGTAAGGTTTCTGCACTGCGGCTGACACCGATTTTTGTAAAGTGCTCAGTGTATTCTGATGGGAAACATGGATGAGGTACGCGGTGCCGGGACCGACGGCTAACCGTGTGTTTTTCGACATGTGTTGCAGTATGTGCAGTCATTTTCATGTTTTACACGTCTGTCTGTTCACTCTTGCGTGTATCGCTACAATTGAAAAGGTGTCGACGATAAACACATATAATACACTCCCACTCGTCGTGGGCGTACTACAAACCCTAAGTTTGACGAAACCGAGGCTAATAGGCTTAACAGTAATGAATGGCTATTGACGACCAGTCATTTGATTCTGTTATTTATTGGCCATGCATTGATTATGTTCTGTAATGTACCACCACTCAAAGACAAATGCAGGCGGCCCGTTCGGCCTACCTGAGATTGGCACCACCAATCAGGCTACCAATGCAATTTGAACTCATTTCAGATGCATCAATGTAGTCCCCCAGTCCCCACCCAGCCTGCATGCAGACACAAACAGGGAGCTGCTTACCTTTAGCGTAGATTGCTCTTGTCTCATCGCCCTTCTTTCAGTCAGCAAAGTGGAGCAAGCCCAGTCACCCCTAGAGGAGAGCTACATGTGATTACACTGGCACAAACATTCATCACACTGTCTGAGGCAAAGCTTAACCTGCCAGCAAGACAACACACTCACGCACACATACACACACACACACACACACACACACATACACATTCACATACACATACACATACACATACACATACAGACAAACGTAAACTCTCACAAATCAAAAACATTCTCCCACAAACCATTAAGTTATGTTTAAATGATAGCAGATGGCAAGTGAGCAAAGAAGCCTCTTCTGTAGCCAATTTCAATCAACCCAAAGCCTGCACCCTATAATATGCCGCCTGGCTGCCGTCGGGATTCTTAATTATCTATATCATGCAGCTGCCAGCAGTAGCAACATCCACCTTGGGTGACCTTTTCTGTACAGGATTGTAGTACATGAGACACACCCACCCCCACCCCCAACCCCTACTCACATCTCCCGCCACACTCACACACGCAAGCAAATATATTCACAAGCACACAAACAGACATGCAAGGCAATAACTGCACCACGGTGCAGCAATGCAACATAATCCGGCCAAGCTCCAGTATGGAGTTAATCTGCAATGCATTACAATGGGGTTAGGTGATGAGTGGAACCAAGCCATGGCTGGTGCAGAACTAATGCATACTTTGAGATCTCCAAGGAGAAGGATGCAAAGGTGGGCCGGCGAGGGGTTTGGCGACAAGCAGTAGGGGGATGTTTATCAATGAATAACCAAATTCAATGGGGGATCTGGTCCACACCTTGCAGTGTACACTTAAATCCCTTCCCTAATCGCCAAGGATGGGACGGATTGTTTGGGGCGTTTTGTTTTTCCTGCAGAAGAAGAAGCAAGATGATTACACATCTGTTGGAAAAAGGAAGCGGAGGAACCGGCCGGCATCGTTGTTTATGTATGGACGAAGGAAAGGTGGGGAGATATATAGCAGTAAGAGACCCGTGCTATGTTTGCCAATTACACTCGGAAAGAAAACTAAATCAAAAGAGCTGAATGGAGTCCGGGCTTTGGGGTGAATATTTCCAAATGGATAACACTGTTATTGCTTGTGTGAAGAGTCACAATGGAAATCTGTGCCATGCAGCATACTGTATCACCATTCAATGACATTGTACATTGTGGAATAATTTCCTCCAGATTAGAGCATTAGAGTTGAGGCATTTATTGTATCTACAATACACAGCATTAGGCTGATGCATATAATTTACGTTCCAGGGTTAACTTTTCTATTTTTGAAAGTAGTTATATTACATCACTGCCTATATTATCACTGTATTCAGAGGGAACTTTTTTTCAAAAAGCACCACTTCCATGCAAAATATAACTGAGCATTTGAGGACAAATCTGAGCAAAGTCACTGGACTCTTGGGAAGTTTTTATCAATAGGAAGCTGTAATGGTTTGGTGTGACTATTATCTATCCTTGGATTGAATCAATTATTCCAATTATATTAGAAAGTATTGCACTTTCTATGGCATTTCCCATTTGACCAACATCACAGCGGTCCAAACTTGAGTACTATATTCTCTCTCTCTCTCTCTCTCTCTCCCTCTCTTTCTCTCTCTCTCTCTCTCTCTCTCTCTCTCTCTCTCTCTCTCTCTCTCTCTCTCTCTCTCTCTCACTCTGCAGATACCCCCTCCTCTTCCTCAAAACCATGGCATTCCTAAAAGAATAAAAGCAGGATTGAGAAATCATCATTCAGGCGTGCCCTATGGACGTTGACGGGAATGTCCACATTGATACGCGCGTGGAGTGCTGATATAGAGCAGATATCCAGGCTGATCATTCATGACTAACAGAAAAGCAGCAGTCAGATGTTCAGACGCACGCCGTCAGTCGAAGCCAGTTTGATCTACTCCTTCCGCTCATTTGGAGATCGGCTGGATGTAATATCGAAGCGGATCTCATCTACATTTTTTATATTTTTTATATTTCTTATATTTTCCAGATTTCTTTCCCAATATGACTTGGAAGACTTGCATTGAATAATCAGGTCGTTCAATACTGTTCCCTGCAAAGACACAGAGACAGTCACACAGGAACACATTGCACACAATTGCTTTTCTTTGGTATCAAGATGCGCACATGGGGGGGGGGGGGGGGGGGGATAGGAAGGTAGAGAGGGGGGGCATAAGGAGAGGGGGGGGTGGTCCCTGAAACAGAAGGTCTTGTCCTAGTCCTGCAGGAGTGGCTTGTTTGCATCTCTCCACAGGGGCAGATGTTGTGTCCCCATATTGCAGACAGATATTAAATTTCAGTGTCGCGAGCCCCCCCACCACAACGACGATCCAAACAAGTTGTGTTGTTGTTAATACCTTTTACATTAAGCAGGTGGAAGCAGGTGGACTTTCCACTTGCATGTATTTCATCAACATCCACAACACAAAGTGCATTTCACAGTTTAGTGAGCAATTACCCTGGCCCAAGATTTCATTTGAGACGTGATTGAATATGCTGAAAAATAACTAGCCAGTCTTATTGGCAAACTATTAAAGTACCTGATGCCCCATTTTGCTTAACGTGTGATTGTTGAATTCCCTGGCTCCCTCATTGTAATGCACGAACACGCCGCTCCGGGAAGTATTTCATTTGCGCAGGTAAATCAGTCCTGGTCTTTAATGTCTGTGGAACAGGCTGTGCTGTGTCTTTGATCATTGCTACTGTCGACATGGCCAAATTGTTGCAGGAAATGAACTGGGATGAATTTTCTCTAATATTGTTTGTTTGCTGTTTTTTACCACCTAAAATATGCAGTGGCCAATTCTTGTCTCAGAGATGACTGCAATGTTGTTGTTCCTAACAGAAATCCCTGTATCTTTTATTACGGGAAAACCCTGTTACCTGGAAACGCAGCATGACAATATATACAGGAAAATCCTTTGATCTAATTCTCTTTTAAGCTCCTTTCAGCAAAAAAAATATGAAAAAAGTATATTGCTGTGTATTTTGACAAAGTGGAATCAGTTTAGACAAGAAACCTTATAGAAAGTTTCCTCTCTTATTTACATGATCTGCTAAAACAAATCACTCCTCACTCTCTCTCTCTCTCTCCTATTAAACAATACCGCTCTCTGGCAGCAGCAGCAACACAAGGTCAAAAGTGCTCTGGTGTCTGTCAGGCAGATACAATTAGCATCGATGATACATAGGCTGCTTACCAGTGGCCATTACACAGCAGTGATCCCGGGGCCGTCGTATATATGCACGCAGTAAGGAGTGTCACTTCACCATGTGGTCAATAACAGATAAAAGCCCTGTGAACGGGGAAGGACTCGCCTCACCCCACCCACTCCCCAACATTATAACATTTTTATAGATTTCCACATGCCGTCTCTTTCTGGTGAAACAGGGGAGCGTTTACAAGCGACGATGATTGCTTCTGTCAGGGTGCCTGGGCGGAGAAGTTGACGGTGGGTGGGTGGGTGGGGTGGTGGGTGTGTGGTGGGGTGGTGGGGTGGTGGGTGTGTGGTGGGGTGGAGAGAGGGAAGTTTTGGGGTCTCATAAGACAGAAGAGAACAGAGGGAAGTGACCGATTCTTTCTTAGAAGATAGTTGGATAACTTAGCAAAAGTTGCCAACGTGTGTCATGGCTAGGAATGTGTTGGTGGTGGAAGGGGGAACGGGGCTCCTTCTAATAGTTAGTATTTAGTGTGGACTATAAATATTTGGCAGTGAATACAAGTCTGTGAAGGATTGTAATCCACAAGACAGAATTCCCCTGGAGGAAAATAGATTAATCGTGACCTTGTTATGGCATTTTTTGTATTTTGTTAAAGTGTCAAGGATTTTGTGATTATCCACCGTTTCAAGCATTACAGGGAATGTTATGTTCATTTATTCATCATCCAGAAACAGACTATTTTGAGACTAATTAACCTTTCTGAATGGCTCTTATAAATGTTTAAATGTTCCATATCAGTTCATATTTGGTTACGGAATATTTTTGTTTACATCTTCATAAAACGTTTTTGGTCGGTTAAATTTAACTGCAATGGAACTGTGAATAATTTACTTTTGGCCACACAAGTAAATACAATGCTCTGTAATACATTTTTTGTTTATGTTTGGTTATTGCTTTTCATTGTTCATTCCATCCATCCATCGGTCCATTCATATATCCATTTGGTCAATATCCATCCATCCACTATCTATCCATCCATCTATGTTCTTAACCTGCTCATGCCTGGTGGTTTGTTCAGTTCTGCTCATATATATATATATAGATATATATATCTATATATATAGATATATACCTTTCTATTTTGATCCTGGTATTTCACGTAACACTGAACTCCATTTGGACTTGAACTTGAACAAGACTAGCACCTACTATATAGATGGTAGACTTAGACCCCATAAGCAAGTATAAAATGGATGGATGAGTTCATAAAGACCTTATCTTCCTCATTCTATATTATAATTGCTACATTCTCTTACTCGGCCACATCATTCAGAAATCCAACACAGCTCTACCAAAGCTTTACACTAGACATTAAGCCCGCCTAAAGGAGTTCTAAATATTCTTGGCAAATGTAGGTAATCATCATTGGAAACCATGAAAAGAGACAAAGAAAGTGGTACTTGGCTTGCTTCCATGTCCCTGGAGAGAATAAGTGGGGATTCTGGTTCTAATAGTAGACTCTTAGAATGATATCAAGTTAATATCAGGTTCATGAGTTCAGAATGCTGTTCCTGCACTCAGTTCTGACTAGGATTCAGAAAGACACTAGCACAGTATAAATTAAACGATTCACACTGGCCCAGCGATCAGTGATCCAGATCCGTGTAGGGACTTGTATGGCCCCCCCGGTCTATGAGGCATCGCATGGCGCAGACCCAGCCCCCATACCTTCACCATCCTCTGGGGCGAGTCACTCCATCGTTCCCAGGCTGTAAACTAAGTTAGCCGACATTGCTTTTAGCCTCCACCTCCCGACAATGTGCAACAATGAACTTGAGAAACTTTTTGATGAGCCGTTAACTACGACTTTGAGCCTACCAGCTACACTCCTGGCAGCCAACTCTGAAGCACTAAAGCGTCGCTATGGTGATAAGCTTCCCTTCTCCCCCCCCCCCAGGATACTGTCTTCCTAATGGACTGGTGGTTGGTGGTCCCTAAGACAGAAGGTCCTCTCCAAGTCTTGGGGCTGGGTTGGTGGTTTCACATCCCTCTCTGGAGGGCAGATGCTTTGTTGCAACTTGCACAGAGATATTAAATTGTGCGGCGTCACGGCAACCGGAAAAAGGGTTGTCTTGTTTGGGTTTTATGTCATTAGAATAAACGTGTATACAGCAGATAGAATTTTTTTCTTTTTAGATTACGCTCACTTATATATTTAGTCTGTCTGGAACACAGAGTACATGTCACACCAATTACTGCAGCTGGAATTTCATTTTGAGCTAAGGGCATGATTGAATATGCTGGAAATAACCAGGCCAGTCCTTTGGCCCCACTATTAAACCATTAAACCTAGCTGATGCCCTTAGCATGGTTTAACATGTGATGCCGTTGGCTCTGTGCTTCTCAGGAGCCCATGGGGGGGGGTTCATTGATCAACCTCCCTCTTCATACGCTGCTCAATATGCATTTTTTTTACATTCCAATTGTAATGCAGAGCACTGCGTGTTCCTTGCGCATGATGTGTGCGATGTGTGCCTTGCCATATACTGAACATCCAGTTATTCAGCTACGGTGCAGACAGCTTGTTGTGTTTGTTAAAACATTTTATCAACCGCTGTCATACACTCTAGCCATCAGTTCTGATGCAATGTTAATGCCAAATATATCAGACTATATATATCTCGTCAAACACACACACACACATACACACACACACACACACACTATACTCTCTTCTCTTTTCTCCAACCAGGCTATATTTTGTTTGAATCATAAAGCCCAGCATAGTTCTCCGTTTTTCATGTTGTTGACATCACTGATGAAATGATGCATACGTTTATCTTTTGATTTTTTGTGCTGCTTACAAATGAAGTCTGTCTAGTAGTAAGTGGCCAATAAACTCTAACCGTTGGTGGCGTAGACTCCCATTGTTGACCAGAAGCACGTGACAGAACTTTCCTCAACAGTCTGTGGAATATGTCCTTAGAAAGTTATTGGTCTTCGTCTTCTTCTCCTATACACATATCCTATATCCTTAGAGCAGAAAACAACCTTTTGAGCTGCTTGCATTCTGCTGCTCCACTCCTATTAAACAAACAAAAAGCATTACAAACCTTTTGAGCTGCTTGCATTCTGCTCCTCCGCTCCTATTAAACAAACAAAAAGCATTACAAACCTTTTGAGCTGCTTGCATTCTGCTCCTCCGCTCCTATTAAACAAACAAAAAGCATTACAGATTCATTGTTCTTAGCTATAGTATCCCGCCCACCTGGTCCCATACTTTGGTGTATGAGTTCTCTGAATTTGCAGCTGATCTTGTTACATATTCTGCCACTGATGACTTTTCAACCCTTGCTTATCTGCAGCCATCAACTTTGCTGCTCCTCTTAATGTTAAAAAGCCAACTACAAAAATACCAGCGCCATGGTTCAATAAAGACACTGGCACTCAAACAAAGCTGCAGAAAACTATAAAGGAAATGGTGTTTGACTAAATATAAAGTATATTATCTTGCATGGCAGGACAGCCAGCTCAGCTACAAATCTGCATTAACTACTTCTAGAAACTCCTACTTCTGTGTCATTAATTAAAACTAAAACAACCCTAGGTTTCTCTTCAACATTGTAAAAAATCGGATGCAAAACCAAGCTCAGAAAGTGGATCCTCTTATTAAAAATGTGTTGATGCTTCCACTACTCTTCATCTTGAACATCCTACCAGACCGTGACAACATGTCATACTAAATTAACACAGGCATCTACTACCTGTATGCTGGATCCTGTCCCTACCAAGGTTCTTAAAGAACTTTCCCAATGGTTGGACTTTCCCAATGGATGGACCTACTACCCAATGGAAGGACCTGCTATGCTCAACATCATGAACAACAGCTTTTGGCCAAATCATCAATCACCGGATGACGATCAACTTATTTGAAACCATTCAGCCTGGGCCTAGGACTTTCTACTCTACTGAAACTGCTGTGACTAATTATCTTCTCTTTACCATGGACAGCAATGCAAGCTCCCTACTGGTGCTTCTTTACCTCAGTGCTGCATGACACAATCGAATTTGGTCTTCCACAAGGGTTGTTCCTTGGTCCGCTGCTCTTTGCAATCTACATGCTTCCTCTTGGTGATTTTATTCACAACTACGGAATTAGTTTACATGGTTATGCTGACAACACTCAAATCGACATGCCTTTTGGATCAAACGACTCCTCCCGGGTCCAGAAAGTTGAATCATGCCTGACTTCAATTAAAATATGAATGTCCCTTAACTACTTAGCGTAACACAGGGAAAATAGAGCTGATAGTCATCGCCCCAAACCAGCAACGTACACTATTTGAAGGCGTCACACTGTATTGAGGGCTCTGTTAACTCCCAAAGCAACTATGTCAACATTATTTGTGTCTTGTTCGACCCTATGCTTTCTTTTGATCAACATGTAAAAAATAATTACCAGAACTGCATTCTTTTATTTTGGAAACAATGCTAAATTCAGAACAATGTTATTCGCAGCAGAATCAAAGATGCTCATCCACGCTTTTATTTTATTGTCTAGACAAGATTATTGCAATGCACTGCTCTCTGGTTTACAAAACCCCGCTGCTAGACTCCTAAGGAAAACCAGAAAATCGACCACATTCCTCCAATTCTCTCCTCTTTCCACTGGCTTCCAATTAAGGTCAGATTTGAAGGTGCTAATATTTACCTATAAAATCCTGCACAGATTAGCACAATCATACTTAAAGGACCTTATTATTCCCTGTTGTCTTTCTCAGCCCCTCCGGTCTTCAGGAGCTGCCCTTCTATCAATACCAAAAGTTCAAAAGAAAGATGGAAAAAGCGGACTCTCTCATTGAGCGCCCTATCTGTGGAACATTCTACTACCTGTAAACTGGAAAACTGACTCTGCAGTCTCTAAACATAAAACATACCTCTTAACTCTCTAATGTTGCACCTAGTTGTATTCCTCAGCTCTCATTACAGCTCAATCAATTTGCATTAGCCAGAACTAGCCTTCCCCTGCTGCCCTTAGGTAGTAGATTAGAGGTTTCCTACATGTTCCTTGTCCACCCTGCCCTATCTAACCATAAAGCTATCTCTGTTTTAGTGTGTTGCTGGGATCATGACTTGACACCTGGCAACCCCACCGCTACCAGCTTGCTCACCAGATAGCACCTCATTACAATGGATAATAATCATTTTCAATTTTTTTAATTGTACTTAAAATATTTTGCTTGTTACACTATGTATGTCAATCATGGCACCCATTGTACTCCTAACCCTCCCTGAAAGGAGGGATCCCACACTCTGAGTTTTTACCTGGGGGGCTAGGGTTAGTGTCATAAATATGGCCTGTAAAGCCCTTTGAGACTGTAGATGTGCACTATACAAATAACATTGACCCGACTTGACCATCTGTGAACAACGGACGATAGCCGGTGATCCAAAGCAAATCTTTGTTGAATTGGTTGCTGTATTGAGGATTTTAGCACTGAAGGACAGAGAACCTTGTCCTATGAGGTCAGTAGTCTTTGTGAGAGGGCGTAATCCAACTAAAAAGCTATAGCTATAAATGAAAAAAATAACGATGTTCCTCTAGAATAACTCTGTTCACATATTTTCCACATGAGTGACTGCTCATTTATCAACTGTCACAAATTCCATTAGCTTGCATTGGCAACTTCACATGTTACGTTCTGTTTGAACTCATCTTAATTCAGGAAGATGCGTTCTTTTTGCTCTCAGAGAACCGTCGTGAAAGCTGCAGAGGAATACAAATATGTGCCAATCCACCGGTTTCATACACGACTCCTACACCACAATTCCATTTTGCAAACCTTTCCGCAACAACTACTTTTAGGTTATTTATTGATATACTTTTCATTCATATTTTCATTATATACTACAGCTACAAATACTACTAGGTAATTTATTTCAAACGTATGCTTAACATCTATACTGTTTGTTAGTTGATCTATAACATACCAAGTGTTAACAGATGAACAGGCATGACGGGGAAAAATACACTTTTATTCAGTGTGGGTCATTAAACCCTGGGCCCACTACACAAAAAAAGACAACTGACATTCAAGTGAATAAAAGGATGTTTGCTCTCAGTACCACCTAGTACCTCATATGATGCCGCTCTTTCCTTCCTTCTTTAGTCCTTTCTTTCTTTATTTCATTCTCTCCCGACTCTCTCTTTCTGTAACCTTTTTCTTTCTCCATATGCCAGAACGCTTCAGTTTTTTCTAATGCCAAATCCACCGAGGAGTCCCAAGCCTGTAATTCCTCCTGCAATGTCCCCTCTCTGTATGCATAAGCCTCCCCACCCCATCCCCCCACTCCCTCCCCTCCCAGGTGACAAGCTGCTGTATCCCTGCTGTAATCCAGGGGTCTCCTGTTGGAAAACCCTCATGCATTACAATCACCATTGGAGGGGTGGAGAGGGTGGTGGTGGTGGTGGTGATGGGGGGGGGGGGTGGGGGGGGGTTATCTTTGTGCCAGAGTAACCTCTCTCCCCCCATCACCATCGTCCACTGTTGATTTTTCTCCATCGTGCCAAATGAGCTGTTATCAAGGGGGGGAGGGGGGGAGGGGGCCCGGTGGGACCCCGGAAGAGTAGGGCCACGATGATACTCATCCTGAGAATCTCCGGAAAGCTGCAAAGGTCACCGCAGTCTAACTGTAGGACTCACTTTTATCACAGCACCTCCCCTCCCTCCCCACTCCCCCTCTCTCCCTCTAGACAGCTTAACATTATACCAGAGTGCAGAAATTAGTGCAAATGACTCCATGAGAGACCTGATGGAGGAATAAAAAAATGGATTGCACTCATATTGCACTTCACTAGTCAATCCGGTTGCTCAAAGCCTTATTTCTGACTATTCATCACTGAATCTTAATGACTCTCACTTACTCTAGCTGACTTAAACTGACTTACTGACTAACACTGACTCTAATTGACTTTAACTGACTCTAATTGACTCTCACTGAGAAACTGACTTGAACTGACTTAAACTGACTTTGACATAATCTTAATGATAATCCTAATGACCCTCAATGACTCAAAATGACTTTACCCGATTATACCTCTCTAACTCTAACTGACTCTCACTGAGATATACTGACTCTCACTGACCCTAACTGAGTACTTTGACTCTCCAACACTTTTACATATTGAGATAGAGCTGTACAGAGACCTATTATAGAGTTGCTGGGTTGCTCTTGTAGTCAATATGAAATACATTTTGCCAGAAAAAAAAAGAAAGTCAAATGTCATGTCTGAGCCTAACCAAATTAACATGTATACATTAACATTTGAGGAGGGCCCAGGGAGTTACATCATGACAAGCGCTGTCAACTTACCGCTAGAGAAAAGTGGGATAAATCTCTGTCCGCAAGGCCATTCAGGATGTCTATCTGCTTTACCACCATGCCTGTAGGAGGAAGCAGCTGACGATGATAACAGACAGATATTAACATTTAGTCAGGGCAGCCATGACTTTTACATCTAATGCTGCTTCTTTTTTGGGGGTAGAATTTAAAACAGAACTGTTCACATATTGATGTGTTTAAAACGGGCCAAGGTAAGGTATTGAAATATTTCCTTCTTGGGGTATTTCTGTGAAACTCCTGTGCTGTTGCCCTCTTTTGTTTGCGTTTTACAGGGTCCAATTAGATCAGGTAATGATTATATTAACTATAATAACTATTTGAAACCATTATTCGCTGATAACTGACAAGCTGTTTGATGTTTGTCCACTCTATATCATTGTTTCCCAACCTCTTTAGGCCCCCATTTTTAGATTGGACATCATTTTTTGTGACACCGTCTTCTGACATGTTTGTGCATCTGCTTCCTAACACATCATTTCAACCCCATCAACATCTGCCCATGTTGTCAATGTCCCAGTGAACCTAAATGTGCCCAGCGCCACACTAAGTGATTAGTGGTTGATTGTTCGTGGCTACGAATCATTAGGCAGTCGAGAACCTTTATGAACCTTTCAAATTTAATATAAATAAATATTTGTAAATATTACAAAAATGTATCATCAAATATCTATAGTTTGGATCAGCATCTACAGGCTGGGAAACACAGCTCTATATAATATTTTTTGTATGTATTTAGTCAGCCAGCGTGTCGGTCAGGCATTTTCAATGCTTCTTGAGCATGATACAGACAGAGTGCTCTGTGGCCAGACAGTGTGAAGTGTGTTGGTGAGATGCCATTCAGGAAGGTGACGGCCATCACTCAGTAATAAATTCTGTGTGCACGTTCATGCACATAACCCCCCCCCCCCCCCTTTCCCCCACCCCCTCACACCCTGCTCCACTGAGAGTCCATGTTTATTATTTCAAAGAGGTGAAAGAGTTTAATTAAACTTGGTTGTCCTCCCTTTTATAAAAAACCAAACACTGCTTTCATCACTCGTTCCGCAATGGACAATGATAACAATATTAAAAAAGAGGAGCCAAAATGGACATGATAAGAATAATGATAATATAAATCATGTCATGATAATAAAAATGGTGAAGTGGCAACAGACGGACACAAAAGAGTGGATTGTATATTAAAAAAGGCTGTTTATGCAGGGATGACAAACAACAAGAAGCACACAAAAGCCTGAATGGTATTAATTAACTCTCATGTAATCATGTTATCAATTATCATATAAATACAAACAGCAGACGGATAGGCCTTAAACATGATATGTTAATGTAGATATACAGCATTGCAAGTACACTTTTTGTTTACCTGTAAGACGTCTGTACCATTCATCCATCATTCAGATCAATAATAAACCAGAAGTCCCTTTACAAGCCTATTTAAAAAGGAACAGACTTTTGTCATTTGTAAACATTCAACACAGAAAAGGTCCAAGGTTTTATTTAGAAGTAATTGTAAATACCACACACCCTGGACAGAAGAGGAAAATAACATCCCACATTTCACATCAATGTTCCATACATAAATGTAAGTTGAAGCAACAATGTGGCAATCATGAAAGTGCCCATCATAATTTACTCCATT